>JAQPPZ010017176.1:600000-897500 GCA_028583015.1 Wollemia nobilis | reverse complement strand
AACAAATATGCCAAGAATATCCTTGAAAAATATCACATGGAATATTGCAAGCCTATGGCAACCCCTATGGAATTAGGTTTACAACTCTCATGCTTTTATTCCTCTCCTTCAACAAATGCAACAATTTATCGATAATTAGTTGGGAGTCTCATCTACCTTACACAAGATCAAATATTAGTTTTGTAGCGAGTTATCTCTCATGTTTCATGTAAGAACCAAAGATGGCACAATGGAAGGCAATAAAAAAATTTCTAAGTGATATGCAAGGGACTATTAAGTACGCTTTGGAATTCAATAGGAGTAATCAATTCCTCTTAACAGGTTAGGCAAGTTGAATTGATGACCAAAAATACATCTCTAACTATGTATTCTTTCTAGGGTCTATACCAATATCATGGGAAAACAAGACAAAATAAAAAATTGATTGATCTTCCATTGAAGCATAATATATTGCAACAAGAAGAGCTACCTGTGAAGCAACATGACTAAAACATATGTTGACAAATATGGGAACACCAAAAAATAAACCTACAATTTTACATTGTGACAACCAAGAAGTACTAAAACTTGTTTATAATCTAATTTTACATGGAGTGCCACTTCATTTGTAAACATGTTCGACAATAAAACATCCAGATCAAAATTTGTCTTACTCAAGAACAACGTGCAAACATTTTTACCAAACCACTTGGACGAGTTCAATTTGAAGAATTCCGAAGTTTCCTCTCCAAGAATTTGACATAATAAGAGGGAATTCTAGGAGTTATTATATCATGTATAATGTAAATATAAGTTGAGTAACCACTCAAAATATGGTTTGTGAGGTTCATTAGGGGACAAGGGTAGTTGTAGGTTTTTATGTCATATTTGAGAAACCATTGTATTTAAATATATTTTCACTTTCATAATGCATTATTCGAAGCATTAACATCTAACATTATCAAAGTATTATTATCTTCCAAGAAAAGGGATGTCCGTTTAATCAACAATACCATTAATTTTTATTGATATAAAAAATATGTTGAAAAAAGTTGAATATACTAATAAGAAAGGAAACTAAATGGTGGGTAATTTTATGGAGATATTTTTATCTTTTCCAAAGTTATGTAAGAAATGTAAAGATGATGAAAAATATTTTCAATAGTAAAAAAATAAAATTAATTTATTAAAAATATTATTTTTATACGATCTAATTAACCTAATATAAAATAACCTCAAAAAAAATTGCATATAACATATAATTTATCCCAATATTGTGTAGGTAAAATATGATGGAGAACCAATAGAACCATAATTTTCAGTTGTGTAAGGGCAAAAATGTTGAAATTCAGGTTAATAGGTTGCAGGAGGGGTCGAATGGTTGCCAGAAGGATGAAGACCCAGTGGTGGTTTGGTCAAGGAATGATTCACAGGTTATTTTTGACCTAAAGGTTCATGTAGAATATCAAGATTGAGACCTTGGTAAAGGTGGGTCCTAGGAGAGTGTGGGAAAGGTTACCTTGGATTGTGATCAGGCCAGAAAGGATAATGGACAACACATGAAACTTTTGTATGATAAAATGGTGGTAAAATCTAAATATGTTTGGGGAAAACCCTCACAATTTGATCTCTTTAGAATATCATCAGTTATGGATTCTAAGTGATATAATCAAAATAACGAGAGAAGAAGGTGCCTCCGACTTGGTAAATTCCAAGGTGCTCAGTCAAATCTTGATTTAATTTAGAAATGGGAGATGGAAAAATGATGACCTCTAGGGTCCCTTAACATTGCGGCCTTGCCAAAATATTTCTTTCTAATCAAATTTACCTGTGAGGAAGATTCAAGGAAGATCTTAGAAGGTGGCCCTTGGTTCTTTGGATGCAGAGGGCTCTATCTTCATATATGGGGAACATATTTTAACCCATTTCTTCAGAAGGCTTATCTAATGCCTATTTGGATTAGGTTTCAAGGTTTGCTAGTTCATTTTTGGCATCATGATGTCATTAGGGGCATTGCGAAAGACATTGGTGATATGGTGTCCATAGATGTGGTGACTTTGGCTAAGACCTGTATGGTATTTTCTAGGCTATGTGTCATGGCCAATATGGAGGTGGATATTCCTAACTTTGTAGATATTATTACGAAGGAAGAAACCAGGGTGCAAAAAATAGAGTATGAGAATAGACCTGGGTTGTGCCAAGGCTATGGTAAGTGTGGTCATGGGTCAATTAAATTTCTTGCTCGAAATCAAAAGGAAGCCTTGGGTTCAAAGGTATCAAAGGGGAAAAATTAAAAATTTTAAAGTATTAAAGGAAAAGAGAAAAGTATGAAAGGAAAAGAGATCTAATTTTTGAAGAAAAGGGGTTTGATCACAACTAATACAAAGCACCATTATTGTCCATTTAAGAAGAACCAAAGGTCATATAATACAATGATCGTCATCCAAGAAGGTATAAGGGCAGGTTTCAAGCAAGCAAATTAAGCCACCAAGGAGCACATATTGCTCAAGATTTAAGGTGTTAAAATACACCATTGCTCCACATCAAAGCATCCATACACAGGCATTCACCTACAATATCAAATCCCACACAATGCCATTATCAATCATGGAAAAAAGGATAGCATTAAGGTCCATATTAAAGGGTGCTCATCTACATAAAAATACATCAAAAAATCTACTTCGATCAATGTGGAACGAACAACATTATGAGTTGTCACATAAAGCTATGTAGTCTATAAAGGAGCACAAAATTCAGCACATTGGTAGCATAAAGAATAATATAAAAAGGTGCTACATCCAAAATCTCAAGCTTGGTGAAGAATTTACACCAAAGGAAGCACCAGAAACACCATTCGAAGCTCCATAGAACTAAGGAGCATCACATCCAACGTCATCCAATGTCCTCATCAGAAATACCTGCAAAAGAAATAAGGTGCTTGTTGTCCAAGAAATGAAGCAAGCCAAGAAATAATCATATGAAAGGACAAAGAGGATTTATAACACTCTTTCTAGAAGATTTATAGTAAAGGTCTACATGCAAATACCTTGAGTGCCACTTGGCACAAACATTCTGAGGTGCCATATCAACTCTTAATGCTCAAGAAAATTTAGGTGTCTAATAAATATGAGTTACAAGGAATATTGAGGAGGTTACATATGTTATCTATGCATGGGCGTTGAAATAATTTCAACTCGTAACTCCCATTCACCACTTGTCCAAAAGGAGGAATATTCCTTTCTATTTAGAAGCACCCATCTTGGAGGTCTAGAAGGAATATCTAGAGATGGTGCAAAAGGAGTTGGTGGAAGATCCCAAACCTTTAGGGGTGAGTGTTGAGTTATTTTTGGAGACTATCCCTGATGGAGGTGTAGAGGCTCTCCTAGACTCTCCCATACAAAAATATGAGAGTGTATGAAGTCCCTCACTGGTAGACATAAGATACCTTATTATTTTTAATTCATTTGAAGGGCTAGAATTGAATGATCCTCAAACTGAAAGAGATTCAAACCCTCCCATGGTTCTGGAAAAAGGCTCTCCGAGTCCAAAAACTTGAAGTTTGGGTAAGAGCCGGATTGACACTAGAAATATAAAAAAAAGTGGGAAAGCCTTCAAATTTTTCTCATCAAAAAAAGAAGTGGAAGCAGAGACAATAAATGGATTCCAATCGCTTTTAAAGGTGGAAAAACACAAAGAAGCAGGGAGTAAGCAACTTGAGATTGTGATGGGGGACAGAAAATTGCACACCCGCAAATCCAAAAAATTCATGCATTAACTGGAAATCATTTTTACACAGAACTGGCCGCAGGCCCAGTTTTTCTTTTCACTCTACAACAATCTCTGCCTCACCATTCCTCTCTCATTACAATGCCTGGGTTTTTAAAGAGGTCCCGTCCCTCTAGAAGAAAAACAAACAGCAATCCTCTGGCCTTCAAGCTGTTACCTTAGTTTTTTGACCCCTTTCCCATTACAAAGCTTGGGTTTTTATAGAGGCCCCGACCCTCTGCCACATCTGTCATGACATTCAGAGCACAAAACCCGATTTGTGGCTCCACTCTGCATGGCCTCTGTCACTGTCGTCTAACCGTCGCTTCCTGTCAGATTACTCTGCATGACCCATCCTTTTTTTTCCTGTGCTTCTTGGTACTCGCCCGTTTTTATTGCACCTTGGTGCCATGTGTCGTCCTTGCTCTGCAACCGCTGCCTGACCTCTGTCATCTTCTTCCTCTAGCTGCACTGCAACAGGGGTCACGATATCGTGACATCTTCCTTTCCTTGCCCTTCCCTTTATTTTTTAGTCACGATATCGCGACATGTCGCCCTATCATGACATTTCTCTTTCTCGTTTCTCTTTTCCACTTTGGGTCACGAAATCGTGACATGTTGCGATTTCGTGACATCTCTTCTTGCTTCCTTCTGCTTCTTCAGGTCATGATTTCATGAAATTTCATTAAATCGTGACATCTTCTCGTTCCACCTTCTCTCTCTCCTTCACGTCGCAAAATCGTGACATCTCTTTTCGCCTCCTCTTGCTTCTTCTTGTCGCAAAATCGTGACATCTTCTCACTCTACCAACTTTCTCTTCTTTATGTCGTGAAATCGTGACATGTCACGATATCGTGACATCTTCCTTCCTTGCCTCCTTTCTTCTCCTTCGGGTCGTGAAATCGTGACAAGTCACGAAATCATGACATTTTGGCTCCCTTGCCTTCTCTTCTTCATCGGGTCACGAAATCGCAACATGTCGCGAAATCATGACATCTTCCTCCTTTGGCTCCTTCGCTTGCCCTCTGGTCATGAAAATGTGACATGTCACAAAATCATGACATCTTTCTTCCTTGGCTCCTTCTTTGCCCTCTGGTCGCGAAACTGTGACATGTCGTGAAATCGCGACATCTTTCTTCCTTGGATTTCTCTCTCCTTGGTGGGTCGTGAAATCGCAACATGTCATGAAATCGCGACGTCTTCCTCTTTCGCTCTTCATCCTAACTTTGGGTCGTGAAATCGTGACAGGTCACGAAATCGTGACATTATTTCATCCTTGCCTTCGTTTTCCTCTTTGAGTCATGAAAATGTGACATGTCGTGAAATCGTGACATTTCAGCTTCCTGGCTCCTCTCTTGCCTTCTTGTCACAAAAATGTGACATGTCACGAAATCGTGACATTTTCCTCCTCAGGCTTCTTCTTCGCCTTCTGGTCACGAAAATGCGACATCTTTCCTCCTCGCTTCCTTCTTTCTTCTTCGGGTCGCGATACTGCGACATGTCACGATATCACGACATTTCTCATCCATTCCTTCTCTTTCCTATTTTGGTCACGATATCATGACATTTTCCTCCTTGCATTTCTCTCTCCTTCCTGAGTCGCGATAATGTGACATGTCACGATATCGCGACACTTTTTCTGTCGCGATATCATGACGCCAAGGTGAAACACTTAGAATTTTCTTTCTGATGCAAGGTTGCTCTGTTGCCACTGGATGCTCCTGCATCAGACACCCAAGGTTGATGGAGAAGTGACCTTCACTTCTGTACTGTCTGTCGTCTCCTTCGGTGCTAGTACTGCGGGTACTGCACAGGGACTCAAAATTCTTTCTAATCCAACCCCTTTCACAAACACTGCACAGAGTGTTAATTTTCTTCCTCTGAGGCTTCATGCAAGAAACCCCCTACAAGCACTACAAAAAGTGCCAAATTCTTCCTCTTAGTCTTCATCCATGAAACCCCCTGTAAGCACTGCAAAGAGTGCCAATTTTCTTCCTCTAAGGCTTCATGCAAGAAACCCCCTGCAAGCACTGCACAGAGTGCCAAATTCTTCCTCTGAGGCTTCATCCATGAAACCCCCTGCAAGCACTACATAGAGTGCCAATTTTCTTCCTTTGAGGCTTCATCCATGAAACCCCCTACAAGCACTACATAGAGTGCCAATTTTCTTCCTCTGAGGCTTCATCCATGAAACCCCCTGCAAGCACTACACAGAGTGCCAATTTTCTTCCTCTGAGGCTTCATGCAAGAAACCCCCTACAAGCACTGCACAGAGTGCCAAATTCTTCCTCTAAGGCTTCATCCATGAAACCCCCTGCAAGCACTACACAGAGTGCCAATTTTCTTCCTTTGAGGCTTCATCCATGAAACCCCCTGCAAGCACTACACAGAGTGCCAATTTTCTTCCTCTGAGGCTTCATCCATGAAACCCCCTGCAAGCACTACATAGAGTGCCAATTTCTTTCCTCTGAGGCTTCATGCAAGAAACCCCCTGCAAGCACTACACAGAGTGCCAAATTCTTCCTCTGAGGCTTCATCCATGAAACCCCCTACAAGCACTATACAAAGTGCCAATTTTCTTCCTCTGAGGCTTCATCCATGAAACCCCTTGCAAGCACTACACAGAGTGCCAATTTTCTTCCTCTAAGGCTTCATCCATGAAACCCCCTGCAAGCACTACATAGAGTGCCAATTTTCTTCCTCTGAGGCTTCATCCATGAAACCCCCTACAAGCACTACATAGAGTGCTAATTTTCTTCCTCTTTCCTAGTGCAAACTGCCTCATGTTCGACGAATCTATCTACATATGCAGGAACTTCTTTCTGTTTCTTCTCAGACCCTTCTCCATAGATCCTGGTGCAAACTGCCTCACGTTCGGTGAATCTGCTTGCACACTTAGGAACATTAGCTCTAATACCACTGATGGGGGACAAAAATTGCACACCCACAAATCCAAAAAATTCATGCATTAACTAGAAATCATTTTTACACAGAACTGGCCATAGGCCCAGTTTTCTTTCCACTCTACAGCAATATCTGCCTCACCATTCCTCTCTCATTACAATTCCTAGGTTTTTAAAGAGGTCTCATCCCTCTAGAAGAAAAATAAATAGTAGCCCTCTGGCCTTCAAGCTGTTACCTCAGTTTTTTGACCCATTTCCCATTACAAAGCTTGGGTTTTTATAGAGGCCCCGACCCTCTGCAACATCTGTCATGACATTCGGAGCACAAAACCCGATTCATGGCTCCACTCCGCATGACCTTTGTCACCATCGTCTGACCACCACTTCCTGTCAGATTTCTCTACGTGACCCATCCTTTTTGTTTCCCGCAATTCTTGTTACTCGCTCGCTTTTACTGCACCTTGGTGCCATGTGTCATCCTTGCTCTGCAACCGCCGCCTGACCTTTGTCATATTCTTCCTCTAGCTGCACTGTAATAAGGGTCACGATATCGTGACATGTCACAATATCATGACATCTTCCTTTCCATACCCTTCCTTTTCTTTTCCAATCGCGATATCGAGACATGTTGGGCTAGTGAACATTTCTCTTCCTCGTTTCTCTTTTCCACTTCGGGTTGTGAAATCATGACATGTCACGATTTCATGACATCTTCTCTTCCTACTTCCTTTCACTTCTTCGGGTCACGATTTCGTGACATGTTGTGAAATTGCGACATCTTCTCGTTCCACCTTCTCTCTCTCCTTCATGTCACGAAATCACGACATCTTCTCTTTCCGCCTCCTCTTACTTCTTCTTGTCGTGAAATTGTGACATGTCACGAAATCGTGACATCTTCTCACTCTGCCAACTTCCTCTTTTTTGCATCATGAAATCGTGACATGCCGTGATATCGCGACATCTTTCTTCCTTGCCTCCTTTCTTCTCCTTCGTGTCGTGAAATCATGACAAGTCGCGAAATCGTGACATTTCTGCTCCCTTGTCTTCTCTTCTTCATTAGGTCGCGAAATCGTGACATGTCGCAAAATCGTGACATCTTCCTCCTTTGGCTCCTTCACTTGCCCTCTAGTCGCAAAAATGTGACATGTCACGAAACCGCGACATTTCAGCTTCCTGGCTCCTCTCTCACCTTCTTGTCACGAAAATGCGACATGTCACGAAATCGTGACATTTTCCTCCTCAGGCTTCTTCTTCACCTTTTGGTCACAAAAATGCGACATCTTTCCTCCTCGCTTCCTTCTTTCTTCTTCGGGTCATGATATCGTGACATGTCGCGATATCGCGACATTTTTCGTCCATTCCTTCTCTTTCCTCTTTTGGTCATGATAACGTGACATGTCGCGATATCGCGACATTTTCCTCCTTGCCTTTCTCTCTCCTTCTTGAGTCACGATAATGTGACATGTCACGATATCGCGACACTTTTTCTATCGCGATATCGCAACACCAAGGTGGAACACTTAGAATTTTCTTTTTGATGCAAGGTTGCTCTGTTGTCGTTGGATGCTCTTGCATTAGATTGAATCCTTCAGATTCACTAGCCAATGTTTGACTGGCAGTACGACTGATAACCACTGTAAATGAAATTCATTTCATGGAATATCAGAGGAATTAATGGTTCCTATAAGCATTGTATTATCTCCTATATTAGAAAATATGATAGTTTGGATATTATTTTCATTTAATAGTCCAAAGTTGAGGTAGATAGTTTGGACTTGGTGAAGTCATCTATTTGGAGTAATGCAACTTTTACTACCATATTGACAAATGACTATGCAGGGGGTCTCATTTGTTTTTGGAATCCCTTGAAAGTTGGTGATCATGTTATTTCTTCTTTTGAAAGAGTCGCAAACCTATTATTTTGTGTAAATCCTCCAATCGGAGATGGGTAATGTCTAATATTTATGCTCCAAAATTGGGTCTTAGTAGAAAGTGATTTTGGTCTTCTATGATAGAAATGAGGTAGGTCTTCAAGGATGAGGCTTGGATATTAGTTGGAGACTTTAACTGCCTCCTATACCCCATCTGATGAAAAAATGGTATTTATCCATGTTCTAAGAGCATGGAAGATTTTGCTAATTTTTTTAGCCAATGTGAATTAATGGATATGGATGTGAAAGGATCAAGGTTTACTTAGAGCAACAAATTGATGGGAAATAATCTCATTCTATTCAGGTTGGATAGAGTGTTTATTTATAAACAAGGCTTATCCCTATATGGGGATGCTTCTCTAAGCATACTATCCAAGGTAGGATATGACCATAATCCTTTGCGATTTGAATCTCACTACCAATATGATTTTTCCCAGGCCATTTCAGTTTGAAGCAATGTGGTGCTTCCATCTTGAGTTGGAGAAAACAATTATGGAGTGGCGGTCAAAATAGGTTCCAAGTGTGGGAATGGCCAAAGTGATGAACAAGTTAAAATTGGTCAATAACAGGTTGAATATTTGGAACAAATTAGTATTCGAGGATATTATTAAAGCCATGGCAGACATCAATAGTAAATTGAAGAAAGTGGATTTAGAAATTGAAGCTACCGGTCTATCGGAGTGTTGAGTGGTAATTTTGCCCAATTGCAAAACCACACTCACCCTTTGAATTTTGATAACAAAACCCTCTCTTATAAAGAAGTTAAACCAAAACAACTTCTCCAAGATTCCGCCATATAAGCATTGCACATGTGTATTAGTAATCTCAATGAAGATATATCAAATGAATGCTAAGAACACCTTAGTGATTACAAGTAACTGTTAACAAAGAGCATGTGTTGGTTCATTTTATTATGCCATATGAATGATTGTTCATGAACTTTAAATGCAAATATGAATTGGACCTCATATGACCACGATGTAGTGCCTTAATTCATTTTATCTTGGAGGATTTTAGGTATATTTTATCTTCTTTGGATTAAGTATATTTTAAACAAGTTTTATCTTGTATTAAATCCTACTTTAAGCATGAAGTAGAAGATTAAAACCTATCTATGAATGTGAATCTAAAATGATGAAAAGATTAAATGTGGCTTCTATCATGAAGATAAAGAAATCCTTTGATATGATTAATAAACTATCCCTCTTTGATGAAATTAATTTTCGTAAAGAGAATAATTTATTTTTTTTAAATAATAGCCTCAAAATGTCATTATGAATATTCCCTCTTTAATGAAACCAGAATTTTTATAAAGAGAAATAATTTAATTCTTTAAAAAAATAATATTTGATGTAATGAAAAATTACCTCTTTGATGAAATCATTATTTTCATAAAGAGAAGGGTATTTATTGCTTTTAAATGATGGCCAATGAAATGCCATAAAAATTATCCCCCTTTGATGAAATTGAATTTTCATAAAGGAAAGGTCATATTATGCTTATGAATGGAAATGCAAAGTTTAAAAATCTGATTTGCCTCCAAAATGTAAAAAAAAAAAATTCGAAATTATAAAAATCTGCATAAAACAACAATTTTCAACAATTTTTATAAAATCAAAATGACTTTGGAATGAGTTCAAATTTGTTTTAGATGAAATATTGTTGCTCATTCTTCACACCCATGTAATTATTTTTGTCATTTTATTTTTTATTTATTTTTATTTTAATCCTTGAAGTTTAAAAAAAAAATTCAAAGAGAAGGGTTAGAAAACAAAAAATAAAATCTGAAAATAAACTTGAATGCTGAAAACATAAATATGCAAAGCTTTATCAGTTTGATGGTACCCCATCCTGCAAAACCGAAGATGTGAGAAACTCTTGCATGCAACCTAATCTATTTTAACCTGCATTTGCACAATCAAAATAAACTAAGTGCTAGCTCCTAGGACACAGAAAATAAAATTTTAGATTTCAAACATTCAATAATGTGACCATTAAAATGCATCACACATCATCTATAAGGCCAAAATCTGAAAAAGGGAAATATAAGAAATCAAATCCAAGCATGTAGAAATTTTCTCTTATTTTACTAACAAACTCCAAATTTCTGAAAAATCCTTTGCATTAAAAATGTTTCTTTTACATTCATTTCAGCAGTATTTTTGGTCTTTTTTGAAAAAAAAAAAACAAAAAGAACCAGCCTTGTCTTCTCCGTTTGATGGAATATTTAAAAATGTATATAACTCTTCGTTTACATATTTTTTCTTTGTTTTCTTCTCAGTGCCTCTTTGTTTTCTATATGATATTTTTTGCTTTCTTTTCATTTTGTCTCCTAATGCTTTTGTCCTTATGTTCCGCTATTCCATTCAATATTATCTTCATTTATGGGCCATTTTATTTTATTTTTATTCAAAAATTTCTTACATACGACACTCGGTAGACTGTATAATAAATAATTATTTCTTTTCTATATCTCCTCTGCATGTTATAATAATCGATATGGTGGTCAAATTTATTTCTATAATAGTCTTTAAATCCCACTTGTGACAAATGTATAACGTCTTCATTTCCTAACCAATGGTGGCCACGTAATCTGACTGAGGCTTCAATATTTTTAGGATAATCGAGAGCATCCGTGTCCATGGTAACGTTGGCGATGCCCTTCTCCTTTCATGTAGCTATCATGTTTCCCATACACGTGGGTGGCAGTTTTATTCGGGTAGCCATTTTCCTTTACTACGCATATTTAATTAAAATGACCACAATTGTCTTCTGCACACAATATCCCAATACACCGTTCATCATCCACACATCATAAGACCATAACACTGTATCCAGTGTCATTCATACTCGGTCTGCATTGTATATGCGATGTCCCATCATCCATTACTATGATGTCGACATGACAATAACCCATCCTCGATCATCATCCGCCATTGTTCTATTGTCAGGTGCTCCATTGCTGCTTCAAAGAAATCAATGCAAACCTAACTATGTGGACACCACTCTTCTTGCACGTCCACTGCCATGGTTGATTTTCAATGTTTTTCCATCACATGTCAATATTCCTACCGAATCATTGTTGAGCACTTCTCATCTGCATATCGAACACCTTTCAACAATGCCACATTTTTTTCACTTCATAGCATTGGTGTGTCTTCACCGTTCACATTTTTTTATTTCTTTGAGACTCACTCCCTCACGTAGATGCACCCACCATGACCACTATTCGACTGCTTCTATTACACTAGTTGCCACATTTTTGTGGCATCCTCGTATACATATGTCGCATTGGCCTTCGAATGCATCCACGTAGCCCGTGGGAGTTTCCTGTGTTGTTGTCCATCCACCAATTAACCGTCCATCCAATAAAGAGCATCGCCATTCGGTAGGGTCTGGATTCATCCACTCCTGCACCATGTAAAATGTATAGGTCTGAGTTGTCCTGACCACAACAAGTATCTGCCAATATCAGTCATTGTAGTTTTTAATTTTGCCATTTCATCTGACTGGATGTCCACATCCACCAATGTATCGAATTCTAATAATCCTTCTATTGTGCACAACATTGACGAATATCATCTTTAGAACTTCATCCACATTCATCTGCCATAGTCTAACATAAATAGCTGAAGACAAGGATTAATTTTTGTGTTTGCCCCTACGAAAACCCTATTGTGAGTGTAGTCATGGGATGGCTCTATCGTAGATCATTTTCATAAAATGGAGGGTTCGGTTGTGCCATGTGGCCAATGAGGTGTCCATCGCTATCATCTATGACATCGCTGTCCTCATATTCCATACAGTCTTGTTGCTTCTAGTTGGATGACATCCGCTATGTCACTTTCGCAACCGAGACTTCACCCACTATCGATGCATGCATTGGTACGACCACGTTGGCCTTCGTTGTTCTCTTAAAACTACAAGTGTCACCATTGATGTCTGCTCTCCCCTACTGGTAGTATGACGTCTGTCTTTGCAATTAATGATGCCTTGTTGTATACAACAAAGTCATACAATAGGTTTTATAAAAACAAAGCCTCATCCCCCAAAAAATAAGAGTAATAAGTAAAAATATTAAATATGGATGGGAGTCTAAAATGATATTTGCATTTTTTTAATGATTCGATTATTTTATATAATGATTTTTTATTATATTTGCTATATCATATCATATTATATTATAATAATAATATATTTTTATTTATTTATATTTTTTATATTCTTTTAAAACTTTATTGATTCAATTCATTTCAAATGCATGAAATGATTAAATTCAAACACCAAGAATAACTCATTTATAATCAACCAAAAGATAGAAACACAATCTGAATTACATATGAAATAAAACACAAAAAAGTAACAAAATTGCTAACAACAAAATTGGCGATAAAAAATGTCATCAATAAATTGAAGATAAAAATCATCGACAATAAATTGACGATAAAAAGTTATCGACAACAAATTGACGATAAAAAGTCATCGACAAGAAATTGATGATAAAAATATCATCGACAACAAATTGACGATAAAAAATCATCGACAATAAATTGACGATAAAAAATCATCGACACAAACTGATGAAAACTACAAACCCAAAACAAAGCAAAGTATTACACACTTAAAACAAAATGTAAACACCTAAATACCAAAATAAAATGTGGGTACCTAATTTTAGGGCGAGTTGTACGACAGTCACAACAAATGATGACTTTTTTGGAAAATGTTCCTGAGCATTTCAAGTGAAGAAAATGAGAACACACAAGATCAACAAAATATAAATTATTTAGCGATGTCCTGAGAAGGTGGGGGTAAATAAATTTGAATAAAAAACTAATCCATATACCTTTGCTCAATGTGTGAAAATGTGATTCATTTTTACACCTTTGAAAACCTTCCAGATTTCCTCATCTAATTCTCATTTAGGCTATGAAGCACGACTCATAAAAGAAAGCTTTTACAGACAGAGCCCTACTATCAGTCATGCATCCATAGCCCTAGTAGGGTTTATCTAACTCATCCTTATGTTCGTTTAGTCATTTGCAAAGCCTTACTTATAACCGAGTTGTGTCTAGATAGAGCCCTACTACCAGTCAAGCGTCCATAGCCCCGGTAGGGTTTATCTAGATTTTGTGACTGATTTGATCAAGCTTTTCAATGCTCATTTTCTTTTTTTCTCTCTTTTTTAATAGCTATGCAAATATTTATGTATCACTAGGGTTAAGAAGCATAAATATGGAATGTGTTGAATTTTTGCCTTAATATGCAAATCAAGATAACTTCATCCTTCACAATTTCCAAAAACACCTTTTAATATGTGAGTTACATGTGGAGCTTTAGCAAAATGTTTCATTATTCTACTCTCCACCATTTTAGCCCCAAAATTTGATCATAATCACAAAATAATTCATACCCATTTTCTGAGGTTCACCTACTTTCAGATTAGATATTCCATCCTACTTAATAAAGGAACACAAACAATGAGCCAGAGATCATCAGTTAGCGACCATGAAACATAACCTCAAAATAAGGGAACAACCCAAAACATAAAACTAAAAACATAAACCAAAACCAGACTTAATGCAAACTAACAGGAACATAAAACAAAACATAAAAATAGAAAGCAAAAAAAAAAAAAAATCTATATACAAATGTACAATATGGTACATGATGGTGCAAAGTTTGAACTATCACTTCCCTAGATCCCAAACATGATTAGCACACTTCAAAAGATATATAACATGATACACATGCCAAGTTTTACAGAAATCAAACAAAAACAAGATTAGGCCAAACAATACAACAATCTTCATATTGCCTCTCTCACCCCACTAGTTTGATTTAGTTCCATTAATAATCCCATATGTGAGCTTCAAATCGTTAAATTGATTCAGAAAATATTTAATTTTCAATTATTTATTGTCTATTTTTTTAAAACTTCAATTTCACAATTTGATTCATGATTTAGAATTAGGCTTTCTTTTTCAAACATGATATTTTACAAACAAGATCCTATTTCTAAAATTTCAAAGCCAATTCATTATTCATGTTTTTAGGAAAATCAAATTTATGCAACCACTTGCAAGCATCTAGGATATTTACTAAATGAGGATCATCATAAATTTCTATCCTAGATTCCATTATCATTTGTTGATGAATTTGATTCAACAATTCAAGTGCATCAACTTTTTTTTCATTCATCAAAACAATATTATTAAAGGTGTGATTAGAAATCAATCCTTGTTCATCATTCACCTTCAATGGCATTTCATCATTAACATTTAAATCCAATGAGTGATTATACAAATCTTCACCTAAAGCTTGGATGTTTGGATACAAAATGTTAGATTCTACCTCTTTTAGATTTTCATTTACCATTGCTTGGTGAGGATTTGAAATTCCCTCTTTTACCTCATGGTCTTTATCGTTTTCATCATAGTGCAATATTTCATCTTCATTGATTACCTGTTCATCAAAAATACCAAAATTAGACACCCAATCAAAATTATACCCATCCTTTTCAAACATTACATCTTGTTGGTCAAGGTGCATGTCAAATAACACATCACCATGATCAATCACTTGAGTTGCTTCAAATAGATCCACCTCTTTGTCATTTGCTTCCAATTATTTTTTAACCAACCATGGTTTATCTTCATTTGAATCCTCAAAATAATCATGCGAATTTGTATCCAAATTTTCCATAGTTAAGAACGAAATAGAAGATTTTACCTCTTCCTCATCTAAAATAGATGAGTTATAAGAAACATTCTACATTTCTTCCTTTTCTATTTCAACAAGATTTTCAATAAATTCATATTCAACATGATCTAATTTGGGAAATTTCTCTATTATTGCAAATGCAATATCCTCATGTGAAATAGAAGTTTCAACATCCTGTATGTCAATAGGAATAGGTTTTTTATCAATAGGAGTGTAATAAAACAAGACATCTTCATATATTCCCCAACCATTGTGAAAATTGTCATTCAAATTTGTGGGATGAAACTCCATTGTATCTTTTGTATGATATTTTTATTCTTCTATCAACCCTTTTTCTTCTTTATGCATGGTATTAGGATCATCATAGTCTTCCAACACTTGATGAGATTCCAACCCTTTTTCTAAAACATCCTTAGATTGTACAGGACTTGTAATATCTTCCTGCAAGAAAGCAATTGTGTTATCCTGCATATTAATTGACATAAAGGGTTCATTAGAAGGTTTAGAGTGAGCATATTCATCCAATTTATTACAAGAATTATGGTAATCATCTTCTACTTCATCAATGTGTTTCTCATCAAATTCACCTTCACCTTCCTTATATGGTTCAATGATTTCCAAAAGTGGGCTACTCTTTGTATTCAAGTTTACAAGATCACTATCCACATTTGTAACCCATGATTCAATTTCATCAGAATTTGCAAGGTGAGGAATTTCTTGACCATCATTTTCAATAATATCATCCAAAGTATCTTTCGAGAACCAGTGGTGAAATTCTATTATGTCTTCAAATTCATTTGTTGATTATATTTCAATTTCATTTTCAACCACTTTATTTGATTCCATGGGAGGTTCTATCCTGTCACATATCTCAAAACTAATTAGATTTAGAAAACCTCCATTATATGAATACTCATGCATTTATAGAAATGAACCTACATCTACACAATCCTCATTGGTGAATGTTGGCTTGGCATCTTGCACCTCCTCTTGGACAATATATAAGGCGGTTATAAAATTTGGACATTCAAATTCATCCCCTTGATCATTCACCTTAGCCATCATTAGATTGGAGGGTGTTATATTTAATTGTTGGTGTAGGTTGACACTAATAAATCCAAAAGAACAATCTCTCAGGGGAGCATTTTGTACCTCCTCTCTTTTTGAAACACACCATTGTTCTACCATTACTACGACCTCATAGATTGTAGCTAAATATGGGTCATCAAGATTTTTCATTAAATATGTAGCAAGTACGAGGGCTATGGCTCCCATGTATACTTGAATAGCTTCATATTCTATTATGTCATAGTTTTCCCACACTTGAGAGTACAACTCATAGAACCTATCATTAAATTGACTCATGGATTTATTAGGTTCTTTGGAGATAGATTCAAACTAATTTTGTAGGTCAACTTGTTTTCCAAAATTGTCAAGAAATGTTGTTTCTAGTTGATCCCAAGAAACCTTAACCTTAAAAGGTAATTGGGTATACCAAATGAATGATATATCATCCAAAATGTATGAGAATAACCTACAAGCAACATCCTCATGGAAAATTTACCATTGAATTAACATGCTCTTGTAGATATCCAAATTTTGTATGTATCCCAATGCCAAATTCTGACCACACTACGATGGACCCTCTAGTATACATTCAAGAATTTGATGGGGTATTCTAGGCATATGTAAACACTCATAATATTGACCTAAGAGAGATACCATTTTTGTTCTTAAAGATACTATTTTTGCACTTATTTCATTAAATTTCGCCATTAGTGAAACTCAAAGAATAACTTTGGAACCAATTTTGTTAGTCAAATAAAAATATCTTGTGAAGAAGCATGAAATGACTAACAAAATTTAAATGTTTAACATATGGATCATCATGTTAACATCATCCCAAAAGATATGCATAAATTAAACCATGACATTAAAGAACATTCTCAAATTTAAAAAAAGGTTAGCATCAATGCATCATCAAAATGGAGAATGTTAGAATCAATTAAAGTGATCAACAAAATCTCGTTAATCAAGAACAACATCTATGAATAAATATTTCAAGTGAGATGAACAACTTAGCATCTAGATAGCAATAAAATAAATCAATTCATGCCCTCCTAGCTCTCAAAGTGTTGAGTGCTAAATGAGGTCAAATATGCTAGTCAAACAGACTTGAAATATTTAGCAATTCAAAACTCTCAAAGTTACACCATTATCACATTATTCATTGCATGAATAATTTTAAATAATTTATAACAAAAATAAATAATTTAGCATAAATTAAAAAAGTAAACCAATTCAGACCCTCTTTCTAGCGTCAAAATGTTGAGTGGTAATTTTACCCAATTGCAAAACCATACTCACCCTTAGGATTTTGATAACAAAACCCTCTCTTGCAAAGAAGTTAAACCAAAACAACTTCTCCAAGGTTTTGCTATAAAAGCATTTGACATGGGTATTAGTAATCTCAATGAAGATATATCAAATGAATGCTAGGAACACCTTAGTGATTGCAAGTAACTATTAACAAGGGGCATGTGTTGGTTCATTTTACTATGCCATATTAATGATTTTTCATGAAACTTAAATGCAAATATGAATTGGCCCTCATATGACCACGATGTAGTGCCTTAATTCCTTTTATCTTGGAGGATTTTAGGTAGATTTTATCTTCTTTGGATTAAGTAGATTTTAAACAAGTTTTATCTTGTATTAAATCCTACTTTAAGCATGAAGTAGAAGATTAAAACCTATCTATGAATGTGAATCTAAAATGATGAAAAGATCCATTAAATGTAGCTTCTATCATGAAGATAAAGAAAGCCTTTGATATGATTAATAAATTATCCCTCTTTGATGAAATTAATTTTCATAAAGAGACAATAATTTATTGCTTTAAAATAATGGCCTAAAAATGTCATTATGAATTATACCTCTTTAATGAAATCAAAATTTTCATAAAAATAAATAATTTAATGCTTTAAAACAATCACCTTTGATGTAATGAAAAATTACCTCTCTTTGATGAAATTCGAATTTTCATAAAGAGAAGGGTATTTATTGCTCTTAAATGATGGCCAATGAAATGCCATAAAAATTATCCCCCTTTGATGAAATTGAATTTTCATAAAGGAAAGGTCATCTTATGCTTATGAATGGAAATGCAAAGTTTAAAAATCTGATTTACCTCCAAAATGTGAAAAAATAAAATTCTAAAATTATAAAAATCTGCATAAAACAACAATTTCAACAATTTTTATAAAACCGAAATGGCTTCGGAATGAGTTCAAATTTGTTTTGGATGAAATATTGTTGCTCATTCTTCACACCCATGTAATTATTTTTGTCATTTTGTTTTTTTTTTCAATTTTTATTTTAATCCTCGAAGTTTAAAAAAATCTGCAAAATAAAGGGTTAGAAAACAGAAAATAAAATCTAAAATAAAACTTGAATGCTGAAAATGTAAACATGCAAAGCTTTATCAGTTTAATGGTACCCTATCCTACAAAACCGAAGATGTGAGAAACTCTTGCATGCAACCTAATCTATTTTAACCTACATTTGCACAATCAAAATAAACTAAGTGCTAGCTCCTAGGACACAAAAAATAAAATTTTAGATTTCAAACATTCAATAATGTGACCATTAAAATGCATCAAACATCATCTATAAGCCCAAAATCTGAAAAAGGGAAATATAAGAAATTAAATCCAAGCATGCAGAAATTTTCTCCTCCTATTTTACTAACAAACTCCAAATTTTTGAAAAACCCTTTGCATTAAAAAAATGTTTCTTTTACATTCATTTCAGCAGTATTTCTGGTCTTTTTTGAAAAAAAAACCCAAAAAGAACCAGCCTCATCTTATCTGTTTGATGGAATATTTAAAAATGCAGATAAATCTTCATTTACATCTTTCTACGTTTTCTTCTCAGTGCCTCTTAGTTTTCTGCGTGATATTTTCTGCTTTCTTTTCATTTTGTCTCCTAATGGTTTTGTCCTTATCCTCCGCTATTCCATTCGACATTATCCTCATTTATGGGCTATTTTATTTTATTTTTATTAAGAAATTTCTTACATACAACCCTTGACAGGCTGCATAATAAATCATTATTTCTTTTCTATATCTCCTCCACATGTTATAATAATTGATATGATGGCCAACTTTATTTCTATAATAGTATTTAAATCCCACTTGTGACAGATGTATAACGCCTTCGTTTCCTAACCGATGGCAACCACATAATATGATTGAGGCTTCAATATTTTTGGGAGATGAAGTAGGGAAAAATGGTGCACAAAATTATGATAAACAATATTTGTATCTATGTCCTATTGCATATGAGCATCAAACGAAAGCATGCAAGTAAGATGGACAAGATAGCAAATAACAAGAAATTAAGTAAAAATAAATCGACTTCTTATTAATTAAGTAGATCAAATCTAGGTTAAAAAAGGTCCCCTTTGAGGGCTCAAATGACTAATACAATTTTTTACAAATTGGGTGCCCAAGTATCAAAATCCTGCAAGTAGCTCAAGTGCACATACAATGTCTTTCCTTATATCCACAATCAAGGTGGGTGGTCCAATGCTACCGCTGCTTGTATATTTGATCTAGAGGTCTTTTTATCCCTCCTAATGCACTATAATAACTTTCACCTACACACAAGAAAACCAAAAATATCAAATAGCAAGTGCGTGTGATGAAAAACATGCAATCCCCATAGGTGCCAAATGACTAGTAATGAGAATATACATCAAATCAACTCCAAATGACTTGAAATTGCATATGTATGTAAAATAAGTGGTTTTGGGAATATATAACCAGAAATTACCTTGAAATTGCATCCGATGGGGCTTCGCAATTCCAATGACCGTTCACAACCTATAAAACCCAAAAGCAAACAATTTCTACCCCTACACATATCCAAAATGCACAAAAATTGGATAATTTACATAAAATAATATTTTAAGAAAACCCATATGATAATATTTACAAAATTAGTAATATTTTAGGTGTTTCACTAGATGACCGTCGTAGACTTGCATGAGACCCTACAAAACACTAAATTTGCAATATCTCGGCCAATATAGCTCAGAATGACATGGAATTTGAACTGCAGCATAATAATAACATGTAGAAATAACTAATTAAAAATATTTGCAAAATTAATGATAAATTTATATTCATCATAGGGTGGGACGAATAGAACTGTCACAAATTGGGGGACACGCGGGGGTGGGACGCCCATCATTTTTGTCTAAATTTTGCCACCAATTCCATTGGGAAATGTTCCAAAATACTATGGTATGTATTGTAGTCAAATTTTGTGAGGTAATTCACTCAGGTGGTTTGGTTATGTAACAAATTGTGCCTACTAGTTCACTCTCAAACCTCCTTCGCTAGGTAGAGATTCTGAGGGAAAAATGTGCACAAAGGATGAAAAGAAATCTTGGCAGCACTCCATTGCTTTGTCCTAAAAATACTCTCTCCCTTTGTGTGGAAAATTCCTCCACTTTATAGCCTAAGGATGCTCATGTGCACAAGGGGCATGCAAGTGCATTCATGGCAAGAGGTGTCACTTGGCCACCTGGGTGGCATGCATTAGAGAGGGAAGAGAATCTTCCAAATTGGCCTCCCTTATGGAGCAAGGCATAAAGATGCTACATGCTTTGACTTGTAGGTGAGAATAGGTAGGAATATGACCATTACCAGATGCTATTTGTCCAGATTTGACTTTTTGCTAGTTAAACCTGCTATTCATCCCTCCCTGGGATGAATGCTGCTATTTGCTCCAGGGTGGGACAAATAGGATCTGTATTCATCCCAGGGTGGGATGGATAGAATAAAGGTGTCAAAAAGATCTCAAAAGTGGCCTAAAACCTTCCAAACCTTGCACAGAGTGGTTAGAACCACTATATACCTATTGAGGGCTGCCCTAGGGGCCTTGGTATGTTATTTTAGTCATTGCTTATGGTAGCATAATCGGATTGACCAAATTTTAGTGTCTATAGATGCCCCTTTTTGGGATGCGTTATGTGCAACACAATGCCAAGAAAAAATAGATGACTAAAATGTTCAATGATTAGGGTTACTCAATAACCTAACCAACTTTAGATGCCCCAATCCTAGAAAGAGCATGTGTTCTTGAATCCTTGCTTCTAACGAGCTAAGGAACTTGCTTAAGCTTAGACATTGACTTTCATGAAGAGGTGAGGCCTATGATTCCATGATGCCAATAATGCCAAGCATTTTGATTTGATTTTTTGTGCTTGTTTGCTACCCCAAGTAGGGGCATGATTGTCTTTGTCAATGATTCGTTGAACGAATGCAATTTGCATGATTGAGCGTGTGCTTGTTGATTTTGAACTAAGTATGACTACCCCCTCAAGCGACGAGTCAATGAGGGAATGAATTGTGATAAAAGTAATGAGTCACTTGATCCAGATGACTTTTTTTAAGGTTGCCTTTAGTTGTATCCATTGAAAAATGGTACAATTTTGAAAGGGTTCTGATAATGCTATGGAGGTTTCCTGAAAGCAAAGAGTTGAAAACTAAATTCCTATGGGGCAGTCCGATCACAATGGCCTTCTTGGGGAGTGAAGTAGTAACTTGTGCATGCATCCATGAGAAATTTGCATTCCATATTGTCCTAAATGAATTCCATCAGATTTGACTTGTTTCTGGTGGGTTTTTGGACCCTTTTCTTTGGTGCTTCTTGGAGGAAAGGAATGTAAAACATCATTTCCATGGGGTGGTCTAGCCATAATGGCATTCTTAGGGATTGAAGTAGGGTCTTTTCCAATAATCTAGAAGTATTCTTAGTTGCCTCTTGACTGATACAAAAATTTTGACCAAAATGTAGCTGTTTTGGGGTGTTTTTGGACCCATTTTGGTGCATTTTAAGTTGTTTTAACCTATAAATTATGTATTCATCCCAATGTGGAATGAATGCAAATTTGGTATTCATACCAAGGTGGGATGAATGGTAAAAAGTGCATTCATCATACCCTAGGATGAATAGAACTGCCACAAGCCTATACAAACCTCAAATGCAAGTTTTGGGCTTATTATTGCATGTTTTCTTTGGTGATTTGAGAGGTGAGGAAGAGGAGGGTTATTTTTCCATAGGGAAGCACTATTGAAATCACTCTGCGGTCACCATGAGTCAAAAAGCAGAGGCATATAGAGGAGGATTCGATGTTAGGTGGGTATGTGCTAACTCGACTTCCTCATTATTGTGTTTTTAACAGTGCACTTTTATTGTACCAAATAATTAACCCTAAGTTAAACTAGAATACATTGTATTTTTGACTTATTTTACTTTTAGGTATATTACATTTCAATATAGGTAATGAAATCCTAATGTAGATGGAATATGCCATATTTTAATTTTTTAAATATATCACATTATGGGATAGGTAATGAAACCCTAATGTAGATGGAATATGTCAGATTTTGATTTTTTTAAACATATCACATTACGAGATAGGTAATGAAACCCTAATGTAGATGTACTATGCTAGATTTTAAATTTTTGTATTTTTTTAACATATCACATTATGGGATAGGTAATGAAACTATAATGTAGATTTAATATGCTAGATTTTGAATTTTTGTATTTTATTTTTAACATATCACATTACGAGATAGATAATGAAACCCTAATGTAGATGTAATATGCCAGATTTTTTTTTGTTTTTATATGTTGATTTTTGTATTTTGTGCAATTTAGATTGGTCTTGTGGCTTAGCTTTGCCTCTTTTGATTTTGGGCCTTTTGGAGGACCTTGTGAAGAATGGTGAATGCCTACTAATTGTTGTTCTTATTTATTTATTGCTTGACCAGGTGGTGAAGAGTCGATATTGCATACCAAAGCTCTTAAAGACCACCCAAGATGCCTTGATTGAGGCTGACTAGGAGTGGCTTGATGCCATGGGGCTCAAGTAGGTTACTGGTGGAGCTTGTTGTGGGTGACTGGGCCTACTTGATTGCTTTGATTATCCTGTGGGACACACACCAACACCTTCCACCTAGTGATGGGGGATATGACGGTGATTTTAGAGGATGTCTATCGAATTCTATGAATTTCGATAAAGGGGTGACCTATCCACTATTCACATTGCAACCAAAGAGGAGTAGTGCTAACAAGGTAATTTGGAAAAGATGAAGATGTATCGAAGTTAGAATATTGAAATGGAGGGATACTGGTGGGGTTCTGGAATGAGGAGGGGGTTTTGGGGGTGAGGCATGCACTACTGATAACCCTCATCTCCAATATGCTCCTCCCTAATTTCTTTAATCCAGGTTCCATTGGAACTTTTTGGAGCTGGTGTACGCCCTGGCAAGGTGCACTAAGAATGATCCTCTGGTTATGGCTTAGGGGACTACCCTACTAGCATAGCTCTACGATGAGCTGTATGAGATCCATTACCGTCGACAAAAGGGCTTGGGGTGCAACTTCTTACTGCAATGTTGGGGATGGTAACACATAGTTGTGGAGCGACCACATGGACTACTGTGGATGACCCATGGGTAGCTAGAAGATAGGGAGATAGGATATGGTATCATATGGTAGAGGGCTAAAGAGAGAGGGTAGATTTGGCATCACATAGGGGATGTGGATCACTACACTTATGCTTTCACATAAATGGTGCCCAGGCAGGTGATATGGTGATCGTACAGGGACTATCCATCTTGGGTGGATGCTAGAGAGAAACTCCAATGGGTGAGTTGAAGTACATGGCTGATCATACGATATGGGACTGAGCGATAGTACTTCCCATTTGCTTGGGTTATGAGATAATTTGAGCTATGGTAGGGGTTTCTTGGGGAGCCATTATTATATCAGCACCACGGGAATGAGAGGATATTGGGTTAGCCAATAGTGGAGGAGGTGGGAGAGGAGGTAGACCCTGCAGTAGATGTTCCTAACATGGATGATATCGAGATCATAGTAGAGTATGACTCATGGTGGGTGATGTAGTAGTGGCGAGGCATAGGGGCTTTAGGATATGAATCAATTGGGGCAATGGATGAGGTGATGTAGGATGCCCTGAAGGATGACTAGGCAGAGGTGGATGAGCCACATGGGTATCACCAGCCAATAGATGAACAAGTAGACCTCATATACTTGGGAGATTAGGTTGATGATGTGGAGGTTGAGGAGCAAGGGGCATAGGTGTAGTGATGTACATGGGATGATCGATATCTGGATCTATAGGTTGTTCTTGGTAGGTTCAAATAGGAGAGGGATATCCTTCGAGCATAGGTACAGGAGGACCAGACCAAGATATCCTCTCTAGGCACAATTGAGAGCACGGGGTCCTAGGTAGGAGGGATCCAGTAGTGGGGAGGCAAAGAGGCTACATGTGGAGGTATTATGGCTACAGTCAGTGGTGGAGATGTATCAGACATGGGGACAGCAGAGGTAGGCTTATGTGGATTGATTGGAGATGGAGGTAGTGCACCTTGTAGGGCGTATTCCTGATTATAGAGAGACCAGTGGCTCACATCGAACTCGATAGAGTGAGACAATGCAGTATTCTTCTAGGTAGATGACTGACAAGGCTAGTGGTAGTAGGCATGGAAAATTGCAGTGGACCCGGACTATGGGTGGCAGCGGGTCATAGCACCGGTCCTACGTGACCATGGTGATGGAGACCCTTGAGATTATTTTTGGGATTTGGATTTTTAGTATTGGTGAGGTCTTAGGACCCACTTTATTATAGCCTATAGGTATTTTTAGAGACTATGATGTATATTTTTTCCCCATATATATATAAGATTTTGTTATGGTCATCATATGTCTCTTTTATTATTTTATGAGGTGGATGTAATGTATGTTATTGATTTATGATGGTGTGTTAAATGCTAACGATAGATGTATATGGATACAATTATGTGATTTGTTGCATTGTTGATGGATGCTTATTATGTACGCATATGGATGCTTTTATGATGTGATGGAATATTGATGGATGTTTATAATGTATGCATATGTTTTAATATAATTTGATTTGATGCAGTTTTGATGGATGCTTACCATGTATGCGTATTTTGATGTTTTATTTGCTTGTTGTCTATATGCATGGATGTACAGTGAGATGGATAATTTTATTAATGGATAATATGAACTATGACTAATGATTTGTCACACTATGTTAGCACCATAGACTGTATAACATGCATTAATTCTATTTTTTTCTTTTTGTATTGTGGGTAATAGATATATGGAAATGTATTATTGCAATGTGATATAATGGACTAAATGAAATGAGATGTTATATAATGTAGATGAGGTTTTCTTGAGACTCAAACACTCTAGCTAACTTTATCAAAGGTTGTTTACTGACTATGCAAGAATTTTTGACAAGGTATGAATCGTCTAGGACAACCAAGATACTTCATATCCCTGTGTGTGAAAGTGAGTTCGTTTCTGTGAGACACATAAATATACCACCATTTCTAGATAGGCTATCAATCTAACCTATAATGAGGATCACCCTATGAATGTCACAATCTTGGGTTTTGTACTCGATTGGATTAGACCACTGGGCAATCTAGGTTACCAAAAGCTAACTCATCCACATGCAAACATTGGTCTGTACACACGCAAAAGCTAATGTGACAGACATATCATCATGCATAAGGATACCGCCATTAACATATAGGCTATCCACAAAACCTGTAATGAGGATCACCTTATGGCTATCCAAATGCTGATAATTCTAGGGATTCAAGTTCAACTCCCTTCTTTTCTTTAATTTTATTGGGATACTTGCTCACGTGTAATGATTATAATCACTGTTTATTTTGGATTTTGTTTTCTTTGAGTAAGGGATTTGGGGAGTGGTGATGACCACTATTTACTTTGTTTTTGGTTTTTTATTTTTAAGGATTTTTATTTTTGAACTTTTGGCATTTTGATTTTTGACTTTGATTTTTGAGGATTTTGCTTTTTGAATTTTTGGTATTTTTGGGAATTGGAATTTTTGATAGTGGTGAAAACCACTGTTTATTTTGGGGAATTTGGTAGGAAAGATCTTGTCCTTTTGCCAATTCTTAAAATTCTTGAACCATTTGCATAGGGGGATGAGCAGGATAACCTTTTTGCTTAAGGTAACCTAGACCACTTTAGAATTTCATCTTTCCTTGCACAAAACTTGGATTTATTAATGTGTAAACATGTTGGGATCTAATGTACACAAGGCATAATCTAAGCAAGACTCTACCTCCTAAAAGTCAATCTAGATTTCTACAACATCTAAAAAGAAAACTAGATATGGCTGAGTGACTAAAAACCATAAAGACATTCTAGAACAAATGACTATGTAACAGGAGATAGACACGATTATGACCAATGTAAAATGTTGGTGAACATGATAAGTGGAAAACTGAAATGATGCAGATAAGGACTTTGACATAATTATCTTCTTTTGTTTTTTTTTTGGACTGATGTAGGATGTACAGTCTTAGTGTTAGACACATATGAGCAACTCTATAGTGTAAAGTGCAATAATCAGTATGCCTAATGCAGATGATTTTGAAAATGCAACGAGATGCGATGTAATAAAATACAATATAATATTTTTGTGTGTTAGATGCTTTGATGATGTTTGAAGATGCAATGTGATATAATATTTTTGTATTTTTGACTGATATATATGATGTTTTTGATTTTTTATGATGTTGGAAGATGTAGTGTGATGCAATATTTTTGTATTTTTGATTGATATATATGATGTTTTTTTTAATTTTTAAACTGATATATATGTACATGTGACCAACATTCTTATTGGGGGCCATTGGGGCATTTGGAGTGACCAAAGGTCTTATGGGTGCCTTTAGGGAATTTTGGGTGACCTAGACGGTCATAAACTGCATTGGAGCATTTTAGGTTGACCAAGCGGGTTAAAGGCACCCTTGGAGCATTTTGAGGTGACCTAGCCGGTTAAAGATCACCTAGGAGCATTTTAGGTTGGCCAAGCAGGTTAAAGGTACTCTTGGAGCATTTTGGGGTGACCTAGATGGTCAAAGATCACCTAGGAGTATTTTACGTTGACCAAGTAGGTTAAAGGTACCCTTGGAGCATTTTGGGGTGACCTAGATGGTCCTAGACCACCTAAGACCATTTTAGGTTGACCAAGTGGATTAAAGGCACCCTTGGAGCATTTTGGGGTAATTTAGACATTCCTAGACCACTTAGGAGAATTTTAGGTTGACCAAGCAGGTTATAGGTACTCTTGGAGCATTTTGGGATGACCTAGATAGTCCTAGATTGCCTAGGAGCATTTTAGGTTGACCAAGTGATTTATAGGCACCCTTGGAGAATTTTGGGGTGACCTAGATGGTCAAATATCACATAGGAGCATTTTATGTTGATCCATCACACTTTAGACATGGAAAGACCACAAATGAAGGATGTTCAAAGGTTTAGGATCTTTGACTCCTTTAAGGGAGGCTAGGTGGTAAGTTCTAGGTCCAATCTGACTAGTGATGATAAAATAACCTAACCCGTTTACTATAAACTTATCCCTCAAATGGGGCAGCAAATTAGAATTCTGCTAGTTCTCTTTCAGGATAAGGTCACCCACCTAAAAGTCTCTAAGATGGACCTTCATGTTGTAGGCTCTCTTAAGTTGCTCTTGATAAATGCATAGGTGCTCGAGAGAATTAATACAACGTTCATCAAGAAATAATACAAGCTGATCTAGGTGAGCCTACCATATGGTGTCATTATCGATGAACTCCTGCATGGATATGCGTAGTGATGGGATTTCCAAATATAGAGGCATGACTGCCTTAGTTCCATACACTAGTGAAAATGGGGTAGCCCCTATGGGCATCTGAATTCTAGTGTGGTATGCCCATAGAGCAAGGGGTATTTGCTTGTGCGACTTAGTGTGATTCTCTTTGATAGTTTTCTTGAGAATGGTAATCAATGTCTTGTTGGAAGCCTCTACTTTCTCATTCATTTGCGATAGTAGGGCATCAAAAAGTTGTGATAGATATTATGCTTTGTTGTTAAAACACACACATCCTTGTTCTTGAACGATGTCCCATTATCCAAAATGGTCTTGGAT
Organism: Wollemia nobilis; assembly: GCA_028583015.1. Classification (NCBI taxonomy): domain Eukaryota; kingdom Viridiplantae; phylum Streptophyta; class Pinopsida; order Araucariales; family Araucariaceae; genus Wollemia; species Wollemia nobilis. The sequence goes on along the minus strand of JAQPPZ010017176.1, from coordinate 869,112 downwards.
GGAATACCAACACGACAAATGATATTGTGAAATATGAACTCCACGATGTGGGGTCCTATCATAGTGGTAAGGGGAATTGCTTCCACCCACTTTGTAAAATACTTGGTAATTGTAATGATAAACATGTAATGGCCCAAGGATGCAGGGGATAATTTCTCAATTAAATCCAACCCCAATAGCAAAAATATTCAAGCTGATTGAATCGTTTGTAAGGCCTGAGAAGGTACGTGTGTCAAGTTAGCATGGTGCTAACACTTCATGCACTTCCTCACATTTGCACAATAGTCTCTATATAAATTTGGTCAATAATAGCCCATGTGAAGAATGCACTTTACAATGTCCATACCACTAAAATGGCCATCGCATGTACTATCGTGTGCTTGGGTTTTTGCCCAAATTGAATCTTGATGTTCTAAGAACCGAAGGAGGATCCCTTTGGAGCTTCGAAGATACAAAATGTCTTCTAGTAGGAAATATTTTATCATTTTTCATTTGAATGTTCTTTTAGTGGCATGCAAAAATCTAGGAGGGAGATTACCAAGCTTTAGATACTCCCTAATTTGTGTGGACCAATCCTATTATGGAGAAGCCTCGATTGTATGAATTACCTATCCCTCTTAAAGTTCATCCCGAGTAAATTCTGAGTGGAAAAGAACTTGTAAGAATAGCATTGTACTTCTATAAAAAGGGGCTTGAGGGAACATAGTCCCCCAATTGGAATGATTCAAGCATTCATGAAGGTGCGAGAATCTCTCTTTATGTGGTTCAATTTGAATCAATTGGAATTCTGGTATGGCCTCAGTGTTCTCACACTCAACTGTAGACTATGATAGCATTTTGACCCGAATGGTTGCCATCTCATCAGTAGGTTTCTACGGGATCAAGGACCCTAGGGAGACCATTGTATCCAAAAAATTATTGGATGATCAAGGGAGTGCTTCAATGTCATACCTTTCAATTTTTTCTAGGAATTTATACACAAGGGCTTTATAGGATTGCAAAATCGGGCACTTGCATTGGTATATCCCTTTGACCTGGTTAACAATGAGCAAGGAATCACCAAAAATGTTAAGCTTGGTGATTTTCATGGCGATAGATTTTTGAATACCTATGAGCAAGGCTTTGTACTCGGCATTGTTATTGGTGCATGGGAAGTCAAGTTTAAATGATAGGAGTATGGGAGCCCCATGCAGTGTTAAAAATGTGATCTTTGCACCACTCCCTTGATCATATTTGGAGCCATAAAAAAATAGATTCATATCTGCCTACAGCTTAGGCTTATCAAAATCAGGTGATTTTGATATTTGGAAGACTCCATCATGGGGAAGCTTCATGCTAAAAGGTTGATCATCATAGAGAGGGGCCTCTGCAAGTTGATCGACGATGACCTATCTCTTGATTTATTTTTATCCAATAAATTCTAGGTCAAACTACATTAACAACATGATCCATTTCATCGTGCGACTGTTGTGATAAGTGTGACTCATCATGTATCACAATGGATTCTCTTTAGATACAACATATGTGGTATGGCTAAGCATGTTATGATAAGTGTGACTCATCATGTATCATAATGGATTCTCTTTATGATACTTTATATCATAACTGACCAAGGTGTGGCTAATATAGTAAGTAGCATGTTCCTTATGCAGTTCATTATTATAGGCTAATATGGCACCCAATGCAACCTTAGTGGCTAAGATGTATAAGTAGAACAACACTCCTGGTCTAGGCAAGCCCAATACTAGCAGCAAATCTAGGTACTACTTTATTGCATCAAACACCTCCTGAAACTCATCATCCCAATGGAATGCGACCCCCTTGTGCAATAACTTGTTCATGGGTTGACACTTGTCCAAAAATTATGCTATGAAGCCTTTTATGGACACGATATTGCCTTGCAGACTTCGGAGATACTTGATGTTAGTTGGGGAAGGAATCTCGAGGATGGCCTTGACCTTTTTGGGGTCCACTTCGATGCCTCATTTAGAAACTATAAATCCCAAGAGCTTTCCATATGTGACATCGAATATGCACTTCTTGGGGTTCAATATCACATTATGCTCAATAAGGTGATCGAGGACTTTGCACAAGACATCGATATGCTCATGACGTAACAAATATTTAGCTAGTAATTCATCCATGTAATCTTCTAAAATATTATGAATGTAATCATGGAAGATATATGGCATGGCATGCTAGTAGGTGGCACTACCATTTTTAAGGTCAAAAGGCATGATCTTATAGCAAAATTTTCCCCAAGGCATTTTGAATGTCGTTTTGAGCTGGTCTTCTAGGTTGATATGAATTTTATTGTAACCAGAGAAATCATCCATGAGGGATAACATTTCATGGCCCATTGTGGCATCTACCAGGTAATTGATGCTTGGCAAAGAAAAATCATCCTTAGAACTCGCTTTGTTTAGGTCTCAAAAATTGGTGCAAATGCAAATCCTTCCATTAGGCTTCTTGACGAGAACCATTTTGGGAAACCATGGCATATACTCTACAAAAATAACAAACCTGGCATTGAAAAACTTTTGTAGCTCATATTTGACCATTAAGTCCACTGTTGGATGCATATTTCTTAGCTTTTTCTTGACAAGCTTGGCCTTGGGATCAAGCATCAGATTATGGATGACTAGATTTGGATCCAGTCCTAACATATCTTTATAATACCATGCAAAAGTTGCCTTCTTCTCTATGATAAGGGCTATGTAATTTGATTTCTATTTAGGGGATAGGCTTTTCCCTAGCTTTATATACTACGTGTTCTCAAGATCTGAGTTGATATATACATCAATCATAGGCTTGATTGACATATGTGATCCCTCCTCTAACTGGTGAGGACTAGGGATCAAGTGGATTTAAATCATCAATGGGAACCTCGGGTTCCTCCTTAGTGTGGAAGACATCATGAGCTAGCCCTAGAGAGAAATGAAATGGCTATAGCATCTCATCACAAGGCTAGTACTCGAAAGGCGAGGGAGGTGAATCTCCCTGATAAAAGTCAATTGCATTTAAGTCGAGGTGCAATGGATTCAATGGGTTATTCAAATCTCATAGGGGCTCGAACAGATCTATGGAAATAATATTTATGGATGGATGATTTCCCCTATGTGGTTTATGGTGTCCACAAATCTTTGGATGTTGCAAGACTTGAGGAGGTGGTTGTGGGGGGATGGAATGATCGATGATGATTGATGTGGCTACGAGCAAGCTTGCTCCTTGCAAGTCAAAATTTATCACCAAATAGGATTATGTAATGGGAACATGCGCAAATAGAACTCATACTCATCATCCAAAGGGATGACTCATATGTACTCTCCATAAGAACTATCATAGTCAATCAATGCGAATTCATAGTCTGACTCATCATCTGACGTTCACTCATAATGGGACCCTGATCTTCTTCCACACTATCATGGGGAATATTACACGAACCTTTACCTCTCTCATGAGATAAAATATCATCATGAGGTATTTTGTCATCCCCTAAGGGCATAGGTAAGTAGTCCCCCAATGATTAGATGTAATTGGGGTTGTCAAACAGATCTCGTGTCAGCTCATCCCGAAATTTGAGTGTCATGCATTCCAAGTTATCTTCCAGGACATCAAGGGGTAAAGGCATGTTGTGGCCCAAACCAGACTTGTCATACATCATTTGATATTGTGGCTAATAAGGGATTCTTGTGCCTTGCTCATACAAGCCTAACCCATAACCATGTCAATTTCATAGGTCAAGGTACTTCAAGGAAAATTTAGGGTTAGACAAGTAGTTAATATCTTCTCTGAAGGTCTCTTCATCTTCTTCCTACTGTTGATAAGGTTTGATGCCATAGTCAAGGCCCCCATAGATGAAATTTATTTGATTAGGGGGAGGCTTAGAGGTACAATGGTGCCTATGGAAATATGGGGTCAAACCATGTTTTACATCAACTCTATAGCAGGGGTGGTTCTAACATTCCTAAACATGTACTCTCCCAATATGGTAGAAGCCAGGTGCATTGACTTGAGGCTACGAATCAAAGAGGGATGAGAGTGATACCTGATCTGGTTCATAATTTGTCTCATGTGGTGGCTCATCATCGTCTGGACTAGGTATCTCATATGTGGAGATGGTAGATATGGTTAGTTGGACCTCATCAATAGGCCGCTTCATTGGGTTCCTAGGTGAAGGATCCATAGGTGCACTAGGCATCTAGAGGGGTGTTGATGATGAGGACGGTATGACATGCAATGGTGATAGAGTCAAACCTTGATCGAATTTATTCAGTTGGAAATATAGATGGGTCGATGGTAAGGTTGACTCAGGGAGCTACTACACTATATTGCAATACTTGAAGGGCTCTAGGTCCATAGGGATGACATGAACTTACCCTTCATGAGAGTACTTGAGGCATTGGTGAGCGATGGAAAGAACACACTTCATGTCCCTAATCCATGGTCTACCTAACAAGATATTGTACGCCATCTTATCCTCTAGGATGTGGCACAATATCGAGATGGTCTTTCTCCCTACCTAAATATGCATGATGATCATACCAACCGTTGAGCATATATCATCATTGAATGCTCAAAGGGTGTAGGTAGATGTGACAATGTGGGATGTTGGGAGCTTCAAATGCTTGAGAGCTATTGTAGTTATGATATTTCTAGAACACCCAGTGTCTATCAACACTCTCTTATATGGTGTTACATTCACACATGTGATGATGTGCAAAGGGGGATCTACCATATCATTTGGAACTGGTTTAATTTTATCTTCTTGAAAGGTAATCATCGGTTCCATGCATTGTCACACATGCCCCACAAAGTTGTTGAAGGAGTTAGACTCCTGGGATGAAAGCTCTATGGCCTTAAGGATCTCCATCAAGGCTTCTCTATGAGGTTGTGATTGTTGAATGATCTCATAGATGGAGAGTCATATAGATGCTATTCTTAAGCTCTGATCGAGCTTACTCTTAATGGTGACCATAGGCCTAGGTGGGAGGTTTAGCATAGGAGGCAATATAGGTTGTGATGTCGAAGGGACATCCCTCTAAACTATGGGTGGTGTGGCTGGACTTGGGTACCACCTATTCCTCATGACAATGCTAATCATACTGACATACCCTTGATTAGAGGGGGCATGATGAACCTCATTTACCTGGAGCATTGGTTTGGCCTGCTCCGCATGGGTAGGCAACGGGTCTTTGAAGAATCCATCTATTGGTTGTTTGGTACGATAGGATTATCTACCTAAAGGGCATTCCTCTTAATCATGTCTTGAACAAAATGCTTAAAATTATAGCACATTTGCATGTTATGCTCGTTTTGCTTATGAAACTTGCAATATAGGTCTTCTATATATCCTTTGGGCCTAGGTGCATTCGGTTCGATAGGTTGACTCTCGGGAAGATTGACCGAGTTAGCCACTAAGAGGAACTCAAACAATGATTCCATAGACTTTGTAATGGGCATGAATTTTTGCTTGGGGTGACACTATTGATTTTTCCCTTGACTATTTTGGTTGTCCTTGGCATAGTTCCTAAGCGTGGCCTGATAATTAGGCTTTTCATATGGCACGACTTGTGCTAGCCCCGAGAAACTAATGGTAATCTAATTAAATGCTACTAGCTAGGCTTCACTGGGGTATTGTTAGCATTCTTTTTCCACTAAGGCAAAGTGTTCTAGGAACACATCTACAAGTTGGTCCAAGTTGTGGATGTTATGCTTAGGGAGTTGGTAAAACCACTCTGAGATAGGTCCAGATAGGGTAGTCATGAATGTCCTCAAGAGCAAAGCATCATTATCTTTAATGTTGAAGCATTGACCCAGGAATCTAGTGACATGTGACTATGCATCTTCCTCTCCTTTAAAGGTATCCAACTAAGGCAACTTAAATTTCTCTTGATAAGGAGGTGCAAAAATTGAAGGATGAAGGGTATGAATACACAACTGACGCATAGTGGGCTTTTGAGATCCAGATCCAGAGATCTTGTTCTCTACTAACTCTAGGCACTATAGCAACACTTTATATGGACCCGAGAATTTTATCTCCTCGTCCTTGCTCACATATTGCGATGGAGGTCTAGGATCCCCCATCCTATTATCGAGTGGTGGTATGCCACCCCCCTACCTTGGTAAGTCATCTCCAAATATTCTACCTTTAGCTCATGCTTAGTGTAGGCCCCATAGGATGTTTCTTGAGCCTATCTATAGAGAGGGGTATCTTCTCGTTGTGGGCACCCCATGTTCATCCTAGGAGGCATGTCTCGATCTGGCCTAAGATTTCATGGAGGTAACATTGGATAAGGCCTATGAGACCTATCCCTAATGAGTCTGGGTTTCCTCGGGTGGACTTCCTATCTATGTATCTTAGGGGTAGGAACCCTCTCTCGTAAAGTCTTCTAGAACAACTCGGTTTGTTGTTCGATTCTCTCTTTCTCAAGATGATGCAAGCGGTCTAATTTCTCTTTTTCCCACCAAATATACTTGAACTAAGCTTGGTGTTCCACATATTTGGAAATTTCTTGATTGAATTATTCCATTATGCAGGTCCTAAGAGGCCTAGGAGTCTTTTCCTGAGGCTGACCTCATTCAAGATAATCTGTGATATCCATTGCATGCTTCCCTTGATCAAGAGTCACTGCATTGACTTCAGGTTATGGCCAAAGTATATACTCATTATACTCATTGATCATAGAGGCACATCCTGCATGCATGGAATACAACTCCTGAAAGAAATATGATGTTTCCTCATACCTTCCTTCATGGACAAGGAATGGTAGGGTAGGTTTGGCTTGCCCTAAGCGATGAGTATCATACTCATTAGGTTTCCTAAGCTACTATACCCTATCATACCTATGAGGTACATGAATGCATGGCACCACTTTGTCTATTATTGCCTCAATGCGCTATTGTCTTTCATCAAGGAAGACATGTGATGTGTCCATGTACCGACAACACTCTCCCAAGTAGGGTCCAACACCTCTTGGGGTGTCTTGCATAGGGCTTCCTCATAGGTGTGGTTCATGTCCCATTGTCTTGGGGCTAGGGTGAGTAGAGGTTTGCTATGGAGGTATGACCAGGTCCTTGGGGCTATAGTAGAGATGACTCATGTCTCCTAGTCCGCTCTCAACAACTTCTGCTCATGATTGGGCTTGGCTGCTAGTGCACACCATTGTAACTCCCTACCAAACCCTAAGTGATTATCTTATTTACAAATTCTTATTGAAAAAATAAATAAAGGAAACACTCAATAAGACAAATGATTATCTCTTTTAAGTTTTGGATGTGAATCCCTAAACTATTTTGTGTGTTTCAGATGTGTTGTTTGTAAATAATGACCTTGTATCATGTGTTTGAAATCTTGTTGGATGATGTACTCAAATATTTAAATGATTTCACCTATATTCTTGCACAAGCTAGATATGGTGATGAAATCCATACCCAATGAGGTAGCATAGGTACTACCAACCCACACCCAACACCCTGTGCGTAGTGATACACCCATCCTAAGAGGAATGCAGGCTATTTTGCATGGTTAGGCTAGTTCTTGGGTCATCCTTGGCCATAGATGGATCTTGATAATGCTCTTTCACATGATCCAATCAAGTGGTAATTACATCCACTATTGGTCTCAATCAACGGGTTAGATGTGAGAGCCCAATGTTGTTGATGTTAAAATAAAATGTGGTGTGTGAGGTTATTTTTAATTCAAAGAAAGTAAGCAAAGAAGCATTCAATGATCATTCACTAAATGCATGTAAAAGGTTCATTTTACTTTTATAAATTTAGTATAAAAAGAACTCACAAATGTATCTAGAAATGCAAAACCCTAAATGTTAGCCTACCCATCGGATATGCTACAAGCACACAATCCAACGAGATATATTTCTACTTTAAATTTGTTTTGATTTTTCTCATTTTATATGTTTTTGTTATTTTGTGTTTAATAGAAATAAAAACTAACTTTTAACCTTTCTAAACAAGCAAAATATGTGAGAAAACCCAAATAAAATAGTTTCTGAGAGTGAAAAATAGAGAAGGAAGATTTAGATGCGTACCTCATCCCTACCAAAACTTGCTATTTTGGAATTCTACTCAAAAAGCTCTCTAGTTTCTATTCACTCCAAGGTGGGATGAATAGCAGGTCTACATTAATTCCAAGGTGGGATGAATTCACATTCATGCTAGGGTGGCATGAATAGCAGGTTAGAGTTTGTTTTAGTCTAGAGCGAATAGAACCTACAACATGAAAAGATGAAAAATGAGTTTCAAGGTTCACCTAAAGCAAAAGATATAGGATCCCATGATGATCACCACTAAATTAGGGAAAAATAATGCACCAAATTATGATAAAAAATATGCGTATCTATGTCCTATTGGGTATGAGCATCAAACGGAAGCATGCAAGTAAGATGGAAAAGATAACAAATAACAAGAAATAAAGCAAAATTAAATCGAATTCTTATTAATTAAGAAGATAAAATCTAGGTTAAAAAATTTCCCCTTTGAGGGCTCAAATTACTAATACAACTATTTACAAATTGGGTGCCCAAGGATAAAAATCCTTCAAGTAGCTCGGGTGCACATCTAATGTCTTTCCGCGTACCCAAAATTGAGGTGGACGGGCCAATGCTACCGCTATATATTTGATATAGAGGTCTTGTGATCCTTCATAATGTACTATAAGAACCTGCACCTACATACAAGAAAACCTAAAATTTCAAATAGCAAGTGTGTGTGATGAAAAACATGAAATCCCCACAGGCACCAAATGACTAGTAATGAGAATATGCATAAAATAAACTCCAAATGGCTTGTGATGAGGCCTGGAAATGCCTCAATCATAACATGTTTTGTACACTAAAAATGCCTATAAACTCTTATGTTTTATCTGATATGTTAGTTAAGTTGATTTAATATGCTTGTATATTAACCATTTTGCATGATCAATGTATTTGAAATATTATATGCTGATTTTACAACTTTTTGCATAGTTTTGTGTTCTTTTTGCTATGATTTGCTACAATGGGATATGCTTAGAATAATAGCAGCATTTCACTAATCATATTTTGATTTGTTTCAAGCATTTACTTCACCTAAATTTGGCAACAGTGCAAGCAAACTGTTGCTGTGCGACAAAAACTGGTCTTTCCCATGTAAATTCCAGCCAATTGTCCATAAATAGCAAGGCATGGAATTCACATGAGGAAAGGGATGAAGACCTTTAGGATTTGATCTTAGGAGATAACCCACCTGAAAGATGCAGAAGAAATCAATGGAAAAGCATACATTTGTTCATTCCGAAGTATCTTCGGAATGAACAGATATCTTCGGAATGAAGGAACACAACATCTTCGAAATGAGCAGATCTTCGGAATGAAGCATGCAGTATCTTCGGAATGAGCGATCTTCGGAATGAGAATGCAGTATCTTCAGAATGAGCGATCTTCGAAATGAGAATGCAGTATCTTCGGAATGAGCGATCTTCGAAATGAGAACTGCATTGTCTTCGGAATGAAGCCACTTATCTTCGAAATGAAGAACAGAATGTGTTTTTGACCTGTTGACCGATTTTTGAAGCCAAAAAAAGGGAAATAAAGGTTGGAAAAAGTAAAAAGAAATATCTTCCATCTGTCTTTTCCGTCATTGCCGACCAAAGCCATCATTAAGGGAAAGATCAAGTTTTAGTCCTCTTCTAGGATAAAACCAGAATTTGTTGCAGCATTGTAGGATTAGATCTTTTGAGATATTCTTTGTTTGTAATCAGATCATAGGATAGCTATAAATATTGCTCCCATTCAGGTTGAGCGTAGTAAGTAGGAAGTAGAAAAAGAGGTAGAAAATAGAGTAAAGAAGCTAGCAAAAAATACAGAGTATAACTAGAAATTGACTGTTACAGTCCTGTAACAGTTTTTCAACAAAATTCTTGTAATCATGTCTTTTGATCAATAAAGTGCACCAGTTCTATTTCAATTTGCTTGTAAATGAGTGTGATTAAGATTTAGAAAAAGAGAGAGACTTACACCTTCTTCTGGACAAAGAGGCTGGCCACTTCCAGACCTAGGAGGAGGACTAACAAAGCGGGTTTTTATTCTGATTTTGCTGCAGTGAGAATGAGTTGTAGAACTTGTTATTTCAATTGCTTGTAAATAGTTGACAATATTTGCAGTATTAGTTTATTTATGCTTAGATTAATCTTGTGCTTAATGTTTTAGTTGCAATCTTACTTTCAGTCAAGCTTCCACTTTATTTTCAGATTGTTATTTCTAGAATTTACTGTTTTTCAGCAATTTCCTGCATTTTTATGTTTTGCTGTCAAAATCTGAATAGAAGATTGACAACCTTCTATTACAGAACTTTGATAGTTTTTATTTCCACATTAGATCTAGACTTTCATTACTGCAAAAGTAATTAGATTTCCTTTCTGCAATTAGGATCAGACTTTCAATTTTGTAACTGTTAATTCTGCAATATAATTAGGTCTCATTCTACAACTTGTAATTAGGACTTCATTTCTACAGTTAGTGATTAGTTTCCAATTCTACAACTTAGATTAAGATTTAATTCATGTAATTTAGAGATAGGAATGTTCCAAAACCCCCCACACAACCGGTTCCACCAATAAGACTTGTTGCCCTAGATTGACCTAAGTTATAGCTGTTTCACTTCTTCTCCCGTAGATAGCCTTGTACACTGCCCTGGATTGATAGATTCATTGAGAATTAATGATGGTATAACGACTACGCATCATTTTGGTGCCGTTGCTAGGGAATAGTGTTGTCAGAAGAAAACAAATAGTCCAATAGCTGTAATCAGACTAAACTATGAACATTCAGGTTAAAATCTGAATATAACAGCAGAGTAAGATAACAACTATTGACTTAATTTATGTCATTTAGGAGTAAACATGAATGAGTAAGTCAAGGGATGAAAAAGGTAGAACTACCCCAAAGGATCCCTGGCTTGTCCCATTAAGGAGATCTTCACGCCTAAGGGGTGAATCACCTGTGTTTGAACTACCTAAAAGATTGATAGAAAAATCACCAGTCTCACCATCAGTAGAACATTTTGAGAAAGGAAAATCACCAATTTTATCAACAGAATATCTTAAGGAAGATAATTCATCAGACTCATCAACAGAGAAGCTTGGACCTCTTGAGAGAACAATTTGGAAAGCTTTAACTTCTCCTAGGAAACAAGAAACTATGGCAGAAGGAGGCAATGTAGATGGCCAACATGGCTATGTTCATAATGAAGGGGATGATCAGGATATACTCCAACCGTCCAGAACATTTGAATATCCTATTCATCTGAATCCAACACAAAACTCTCCCATGAAGACCATTTCACCTTCAATACTTCCCACCTTTCGAGGTGTTGTATCTGAAGATCCTGACCAATTTTTGTTTGAATTCAAGGTAGTGTGTCGAACCTATGATTATATAAATGACAATAAAAAACTTAAGGTTTTTCCCTCAACTCTCAAGGATTCAGCATTGTGCTGGTTCATGAGCTTAGAGCCAAATTCCATAAGAACCTAGGATCAAATGGAGACTATCTTTTTAGACAAATATCAGGAATACTGCCGTGTAAGGAATAGAAAAGATGAGTTATTTAGAATCAAGCAGGAAGATGATGAGACCTTGGAAGATTATCTTGATAGGTTCTCCTTTGTTCAAAGGAGATGTGGACTAGTAGAACCAGAATTATGTAAAACCATATTTTTGAGAGGATTGCAAGATGAATCCAGAGAAGTTCTGGATTTGATGGGAAAAGGGGATGTAACCACTCTCAGTAATGAGGAAATTATGGATCTCTACAGGAATTACTCTCGCACTAAGCAGAGAAGAAGAAAAATCCGCACAAATGGCACTGATGTAAAGGACCTGATAGAGGAACTTGCAAATTTCAAAACTGATATCCTAGTGCATCTAAACACTACTTTAGGGGAAATCTCTGCAAAGGCTAAAAACACAGAACCTTTGGCAATTTATTGCCCAAGATGTAGAAGTAAACATGCTTTGCAGGAATGTCCTTTGAATAAAACAACCATCTCAGCCATTTGTAGTATCTGTTCAAAAATGCATTCAACTGATCAATGCCACCTGCTACCACAACTCAAAACTATGTTAGAAAACCAGACTGAGGAACTCAACTATATTGGACCAAAACAAGGGGGAAATTTCTCTCAATATCAAAATCCCCCTCATTTTCCTACAAATTGGGGGCATAATCCTGGTACTATGCCTTGGGGACAATCAGAACCACCCCAACGTCCTTGGAATTATCCTCAATGGACAAATTCCCAAGAATGGCCACAATCAAATTGGAGTAACCCAACCTAGAATCAGAATCAAAACAACCCCTCATGGAATCAAAACAATCCAGCTTGGAATCAAAATCATACTAATCCACATTGGGTGCAAAACCAACCACAGTGGAATCAGCAATACCAGTCCTATCCAAGGCAGCAAAGGAATCAAGGTCAAACTCAGCATTTATTGCCTACACCTAATCAAAATTTTTAAGAAAAACAACAACAAACACAACAAGTGAAACAACCTCAATTGCCAGCTCAGCCAGTCACTAATCCAAATAGTGTAAGACAGACACCTCCTGTCTATGTGGCTGAAGCTGAAGAAAATATTGAAATTAATGTTCTTGATTGTAGTGACATCCAACTCCGTTCAGGGAAAGTTGTACCTGAACCAGTTTTAATGGAAATCAAAGATAATGAAAAGCAAGAATCATCAAAACCAGAGAGAATCCAACCAACAATAGAAACAAAAAAATTGGAACCAACAATAGAGAAAGAGACACAAGCAGAACAATTACCAAGGATAGTTCCATATCCTGAAAGACTTAATGCAATACCAAAAAATTTTGAGTCAAAATTGGTCAAAGAACTCAAAAAGTTGACTATCTCATTGCCCTTATTGCAAGCCATTAAGGAAATACCAAAAATTAATAGTACTGTCCAAAATTTGTGCATTAAAAGAGCAGGAAGAAAGAAGAAAGCATTTCCCAAGACTGTGCAGGTTGAAGGGAAGATAGCTGATCTCTTATCTGGAAAACTACTACCTCCAAAGTATAGTGATCCAGGAAGCCCAGTTATCATAGTCACCATAGGTTCAGTACCAATATCAAATGTTTTAGTGGATCTAGGAGCTGCAATAAATGTCATGACTAAAGATACAATGGAACAATTACAACTCAAACATCTCAGCCCCACATTTAGAGTTTTAGAAATGGTTGATAGGTCGGTTGCAAAACCTGAAGGAATCATTGAAGATGTTCCTATAGAAGTTTCTTCTTGGGAATTCCCTGTAGATTTTTTGGTTTTACTGACCAAGAAATTTAGCACATGGATATCCCATTATTTTGGGAAGACCTTGGCTTGCAAGCTGCAATGACTTTCATAGACTACGAGATCTGGAAATATGACTATTTCAAATGGTATTGATCTGAAACAGATTTCTTTATATCCTCCTGCAAAACCATCTAGCAAATTTTTAGGTCGGTTATGGTTTTCCGACTCAGATGAGGAACCGAGAAGAGGTCATTTCTACACTAGCTACCTTAGTAGTAAGAGAACACACAAAAGACCTCAGTGACATAGAAAACTTAGAAAATGAAACAATCCTGATGAATGTTCTGCATGAACAAGGTTTAGAAGGAGAAGCAACAAATATCCAACAATTGATAAGTAATGAGGAGAATCAAAAATCTGAAGATGAATCATCTGTGCTATCACAAGGAAACTTTGTTTCACTACCACATGGATGGCACCATCATCTGATTTTTCCTTCTCACTGTTCCATACAAGATATGCTTCCCTCAAGCAGCAATAAAACATAAACTGCTTCTTTTCTCCCATCTCAGCAATGTCCTCTTAATCCCTTAAACACCAAGTATGAAGGAGTGAATTCAGTCCTTCTAAATACAAAACAAATAGAAGTCCAGCCAGGCAAATTTTTGAACATCTACAGCCAGCTTACTAGGGAAGAGGAAGAAAAATTGATAGTTGTTTTGACGAAGCATGTTCATGCTTTTGCTTGGAACTACAAAGATATGTCAGGAGTTCATCCTGATATATGTACCCATAGAATCTATACTGAAGAAGTCAAGCCAGTCAGACAACCTCAAAGAAGATTGAATCCTGCCTTAAGAGATATTGTGAAAGAAGAAATTGAAAAACTCCTGGAAGTAGGATTCATTTACCCAATTTTTGATAGCCAATGGGTTTCTCCATTGGTAATAGTTCCTAAGAAAAATGGAAAAATGAGAGTATGTGTAGACTATAGAGAGTTGAATAAGGTGACATACAAAGACCATTTTCCATTACCTTTCATAGATCAAGTGTTAGATACTCTTGCTTGGAAAAAGATACTTTTGTTTTCTTGATGGATTTAGTGGATATAATCAAATTCAGATTGCACCCGAAGATCAAGAAAAGACAACTTTTACATGTCCATGGGGAACATTTGCCTATAGGGTTTTACCTTTTGGTTTGTGTAATGCCCCAACAACTTTTTAGCGAGCAGTCCTAGCAATTTTTGCTGATCTGACCACCAAAAGTGTTGAAATTTACATGGATGATTTCATAGTATGTGGACAAACTTTTGATTTTACATTGGAAAATCTTGATAAAGTCTTAACACGCTGTGAAACATACCACTTATCCTTAAATCCAGATAAATGCTTCATGATGATGAAGGAAGGGATAGTTCTTGGTCATCACATCTCTCCTGAAGGGATCCAAGTTGATCCAAAGAAGGTTGAAATTATCAAGAATCTCCTTCCTCCTAAAACTCAGACTAATGTCAGAAGTTTCCTAGGACACATTGGTTTTTACCGAAGGTTTATTCCCAACTTTAGTACAATAGCTAGTCCTATGTTTGCCTTATTGACTAAAGATTTTGAATTCTCCTGGACTGCAAAGTGTCAGGAAGCATTTGAAGCTCTGAAAGAAAAATTGATAACTCCACCTGTGCTCAGAGGACCTAATTGGACATTACCATTTCACATTCGAGACTGATGCCTCCAATACAGAAATTGGAGCAGCATTAGGACAAATTGATAATGGTGAACATTATACCATCTACAACATTAGCAAGAACTTGACAGGAGGAGAGAAAAATTATACAACAAGCGAGAAGGAATTCCTAGCGGTAATTTATGCCATCAACAAATTCAGGCATTATATCACGAGGTTATCAAATATTTATTCACACGAGATCATACAACCATTAAGTATTTGATGAATAAACCTATGGTAAGTGCAAGAATTATTCGTTGGTTGTTGTTGCTGCAAGAATTTGATATTACCATAATAAACAAACCAGGAAAAGCTAATGTTGTGGCAGATTTCTTGTCCAGGTTGCAGAACACAGATGAAGGGGAATTAGTTGATGACACTTTTCCTGATGAAAAACTATTTGCTATATCAGTCCAATCACCTTGGTTTGCAGATATAGCCAATTATTTGGTCACAGGGAAAGTTCCTCCACATTTCACTTCAAAACAGAAAAAACAATTGATCAAACAGAGTTCTTCTTTTGAATGGATTAAGGGTATGCTTTTTAAGTGCAGTCATGACCATGTGTTACGTAGGTGCATCCGAAAGGATGAAGTGTATGATATCCTTAGAGCTTGTCATGATGAACCCTCAGGTGGACACTATTCTGTAAAAAGCACAGTTAGGAAAATCTTAGGGACAGGATATTATTGGCCATCTCTTCACAAGGATGTAAAAAAGTACATCAGGCATTGTGATGCATGCCAAAGAATGGGGAAACCCACTCATACAAATGAGATGCCACTTCAGCCTCAAATGGTTCTTGAGCCATTTGAGAAGTGGGAGCTTGATTTTGTAGGACCTATTGATCCACCTTCTCAAGGAAAGGTGCATATTCTAGTATGCACTGATTACCTGACAAAGTGGGTAGAGGTGCGTGCTTTCAAACATGCTCGTGAAGAGAAGGTCACTGATTTCTTGTATACTCAGATTCTCCAAAGATTTGGAGCTCCACGGTCTATCACCACAGACCAAGGACCTCAATTTGCATCCAAAGTCATAAAAGCATTTACAGAATTATATGAAATCAAACATAGGAAATCATCACCTTACCACCCACAAGCAAATGGCCAGGTCGAAGTAACAAATAGGGAACTAGAACGTATATTGACAAAAATAGTAGCTTTTCATAGGAGAAATTGGCTAGACAAATTACCTAAAGCAGTTTGGGCCTACAATACTACTTGGAAGTCCACTATTGGATTCACACCTTATGAACTAGTCTTTGGCAAAAAGCCTCTCTTACCTATTGAATTTGAGCTACTAACATTGCGCACAACACTAGAAATTGGAATTGAATTGTCGCGAGGCACGAGACAGACAGGATTCTACGCATCTGAATGCATTGGATGAACTTAGATTGGATGCTCTGCACCAAACTGAGGTAATTCAGGAGCGAGAGGAAGGCTGTGGCATGACGAGTCACATTCAGCGAGAGGAAACTTCAACAAGGAGATTGGGCTTTACTTGTTTGATTCTCAATATGAAGACTTCCCTGGAAAACCGAGAACTAGATGGTTGGGACCTTATTGGATTGAAGAGGTATTTAACAACGGAGCAGCTCGTTTATCCCCTATTGATGGGTCACGAAGAAAGTTGGTAGTGAATGGACATCGCCTCAGGGTATACCATACACCTCTGACTAAAGAAGAATTCTTGCGACAACTTGATAGTTTGGATACATAGCAGGTGGAAGAGATTCCTTCTTCCACTTCAAAACAATCAACATGATCAGTGGATTTCAAGAAAAAAATAGAAAATACAAAAAAATAAAAAAAAATAGAAAACAAAAAGATGAATAAATTCTGAGTATGAATTCCTTCATGGGCATGGTTTCAGGGGAAATCATGAAATTCCTTCATGGGCATAGTCAGGATCAAGAAAAAAAAAAGAGAAAAAAAAAGAGAGGAAAATGAGAGGTTAAAAAAAAAAAGAGGGGAAAATCAAGAAAAAAAAAAGAGAGAAAAATGAATAACTCAGCAGTGAAAACCTTTTCTTAAGGCACTACTGAGTTGATATGCATGAAAACCAGTTTTCATGCATGCATAACCTTGAGAAATTTCTGAACCATCATTGTACAAATTCACCTAGTGCACTTGTTTTGAAATGTTGCAGAAAATCTCAAGCAGAATATCAACAAAAGCAGTCATTCTTCAAAAACTGGCATTAACTATTTTTATCAGGTATATATTTCTTACATTTCTTCATTGTAAAATGATTGGTATATAGTATGTGACGATTAACCATTAGCATAAAAGGTATTCATAAGAGTTGGCATACTTAAAAATATGTTTTGAGAATGAAAATATTGATTTCTGCCTAATCTTCGGAACAAGAATGCCAAAAACAATGCCTGCTGTATTATCTTCGGAATGAAATTGTCTTCAGAATGACAGCAAAATGAATGTTGCACTTTGTCTTCAGAAAGAAACTTTGTCTTCGGAATGACAATTTGTCTTCAGAATGAAACTTGGTCTTCGGAATGACGACTTGCTGCATCATCTTCGGAATGAAGATCTATCTTCGAAATGAAGATCTGTCTTCAGAATGAGGATCTGTCTTCGGAATGACGATTTACCTTCACAAATACAGCTTGATCTTCGAAATAAGGATTGATCTTCGAAATGAGGATTGATCTCCGGAATGAAAATTTTGCAAAGAAGATTTGTCTTCGAAATGAAGACCTGTCTTCGAAATGAGGTCATAATCTTCGGAATGAAGATTTGTCTTCGGAATGAAGACTTGTCTTCGGAATGAGGTCATAATCTTCGGAATGAAATTTTGTTTGCGCAATAAGTTATAATCTTCGGAAAGAGCATTTCCACGTGGCATCCAAGAAAACAAGGTACGACAAAATCAAGATTTTTTTAGTTGCATGCGAAGAAGGGACACGTGTCAATCAACACATGGTCTATTTTTGCACTCATTGGAAATACGGAGAACGTGACCAACCATATGCCACCAGTTTTTAATGTCAATTAACATGCACGTGAGAATCTGCAAAACTAATGAGGTGGATCTGATGGCAAGGACATCCATGCAATTATCAACGAACAGGTGTACAGTGCAAAAGTAGAAAAGTGTGCCATATTTCTTTTCGAAGACGTGTTGCAAAGTACAGTGCACAGGATACGGTTCATTCCGAAGAAGAAGACGAGAAATAGGGCAACGAAGGTTTCAACTTAAAGCTCTACAAATTTGCAACAGAAAACAGCCAACGATCCAGCAGTAGAACAGCAGTCGTAGTATACGATTTTTAAACAGAGAAAAATGGGGCGAAAGATCAGAACAGAGCCTGTAGATACCACTTACCTCCGAGAAAATTCGATAGTTGTGCAGATTTTTGAAGACGGAGGGTTTATGACATTTTTGGATAAATTCAATGGATCTTCTGAAGATTTAGCTGGCATGTTCGCCCATACGTTCAGAAAAAACCGAGCACATGTTAACGACATGTCTATTGAGGTAAGCCCTAAAATTTTAAGTCAGATTACAGAGCTGCCATTAGAAGGAATTTCAATTACTAGATCTGGCAAGAACACATTGGCAAATGTAGTTAATCAGTTTGTAGAAGAAAATGATAGAGAACCTGAATACTTAACCCATAACAACACATGCAAAGGGTTAAAAAGGGCCAGCCTGCAGGAACCCTGGGATGAAGTAGCCACTTGGGTAATTAAGTTTTTGACCTGTGAAGGGCAGTATGTGCTGTTGTCAGGGCATCATCTACGAATTTTGAACCATCTCAGACATGGTGGACAACAACCAGAAGTTAGGGTAAATCTTCCCCTGTATTTGTATCAAGAGTTAAAGAACATGGCAAAAAGATATCAGGAGGGTAAAGGAAGCCTTCGCCATCATGGCCTCATCAAATTAGTTTGCCAACACCATTTTAGAGGAAACCCTAGGAGTTTTGACAGGTTTTACTCTAACCTAAATGATGTCATTTTTGGGGATGAAAGTGAGGAAGAAGAAGAACCAAATACTATTGATGTTGCTGCAGAAGAGGAAACAACTGCTGTAGAAAATGTTGCAGAAGATGCTACAGAAGATGCTAGAAGATGCTGCAGAAGGTGCCCCTGAAGCTGTTACAGAATTACACCCCACAACAGCAGCAGAAAACCTTGCTCCTGAACCCTCAACTTCACAAGCTAAGAGACAAAAGAGAAGAGGATTTGGAACTAGCAGCAGAGCAAAAAAACAAAAGAAAGTTTGGTTTGCTGAAACTGCAACTGATTTGTCAGAATAGAGAAGTGAAACAAGGGAAACAGAGGCATCTAAAACTGACCCCATGACCCCTGCTGTCACCAGAAAATAGAGCAAAAAGAAGAAGTTTGCATCTGGAACTAGGAGGTCTACAAGAATCCATTTGAAAGAAACTACAGAATAGGTCATGGAGGAAGAAGATAGACCAAGCAGCCCAGATGTCACAGAGATACAACCAGCATCTAAAAACTTTCCAGAATTCCCTGAACAGATAGCTGAGGCAAAAACTGAGCAGGATGGTTTGGAGGAGGCTACAGTTCAACAGGCTATAGATATGGTAGATACCCTTATAGACAGTCTCACAGAGCCTCCTGAACAAGAACAAACTATTGCAGAAGAAGAGGAAATATTGGTTGAGCAGCCAACTGCAACTGATTTATCTGTATCAGCTTCTAAAGCAGAAACAAAAATAGAAGACATCACTGAGCAGCTGAGGGCAGCAAGAAGTGTTGTCAAAACACAGACCAGATGGATCACAGAGAAAGAAAGCATCATTGAGATGCAAGAAAGAAAAATTGCAGAGCTTCAGCAGGAAGTGGCAGAACTAAAAAAATTGTTGTCACAATCAAAAAACAGCTATATCCCATGATGAAGATAATTTGGCTCAATTGCTTCTGGGTTTATCAAGAGCAGATGACTCTGTTGAGGCAGACATGGGAGTTCATCCTGAAACAACACTCCTTCATTCTGAAGAAGTGCCTGTTCATTCTGAAGCATTACCTTCTTGTTCTGAAGATGCTTCAGAAATGGTGAGGAATATTGCAGAGGATGTTGAAAATGAGCCACCAACACAGGAATAGTCCCAACAACAAGAAAATGCTCAAGTAAGTACTCCTACTGAGGTCCCTGCATTTCAACTTGTTACACTTCCAGTAGAAACAACAGATAAGGGGGTACAAGTAGAAATACTATCTGATGACAACCCCATAGAAATAGCAAATAAGGGGGTGCAAGTAGAGTTATTGACAGATGAACGACCAGTGGAAGTGGCAGAAAAAGAAATACAGATAAATATGTTGCCTAGGATCCCCCCTGTAGTAAGACCACCTAATACTGTGTCTCTAGAGCAGTACAATGCAGACATAGCTAGCTGGATGCTTAGATATGAACAACTTGCCAATAAAACTAAAAAATTCAAATTGGAAGCAAAACAGCTAGAAGCCAAAGACACAAAAATTCAGGCATTGAAAGAAAAGGTATCTGACTTGTGCCAAATTGCTGAGTTTTTAGTCCAATTTAGACGACCAGCCAGATTTTACAGCCTTATTTTGAAGGAAAAATACCTCAGATGGCAGGTCATGAGGATTACTTCAAATCTTCCCTATAAATTGGACACTATTGAAGATTTTTTGGAAGCATATTTTAACAGTCCTTTTGAGTAGAAAAATCTCCTTTGTGAACTATTTTTACATAGTTTCTTCATTCCAGAGGAAGTTGACTCTCATCCTCAAATCTACATTGGAGATGTTCAGTTGAGAGCATTTATGTCTACTTTGCAAAATCAACTTTATTGGGATCACGAGAAAAGGCAGAATAAAGTGATTGAAACAAGGGCTGAGTTGTTAGTCAGAGCAATCCAGCCAAATCACCTAAATATCACCCAGCAACACTTCTCAATGATGAACAGGGATGATATTAAGAGAATGTACTTGAACAATTTGAGGGACTGTGTGGCTAGATTTAACAATTTTTGTGATCACAATTTCTTCCCAGCATTGTCAGTATGCAGAGACAGATGGAATGAACTTTCCATGTCTTTGAGGAAAAGAGAACCTATCTCCCCCATCAATTTAGAATGGTCCAGAAGAAGAGTAGAAGGTGTAGTCCAGTTGATTCAGATCATGCAACATAACTGGATTGGTCTCAGGTTCAGGCCTCCAACCATCATTACTCCAGTTCCATTCTACTTTGAGGAAGATGCCCAGCCTGATGAACAATTTGAAGATTGGCTCAGAAACATTCAGGAAAATAGGGGGTATTACATAGGCAAGAAATTATTCTACAGGTCATGGAATCTAAACATGGACATATGTGATTCCATAGCCCAAGAGAATGCATGAGGGCATGCATTAATATAAGTTGGGGGAAAATGATGAGGCCTGGAAATGCCTCAATCATAACATGTTTTGTACACTAAAAATGCCTATAAACTCTTATGTTTTATCTGATATGTTAGTTAAGTTGATTTAATATGTTGTATATTAACCATTTTGCATGATCAATGTATTTGAAATATTATATGCTGATTTTATAGCTTTTTGCATAGTTTTGTGTTCTTTTTGCTATGATTTGCTACAATGGGATATGCTTAGAATAATAGCAGCATTTCACTAATCATATTTTGATTTGTCTCAAGCATTTACTTCACCTAAATCTGGCAACAGTGCAAGCAAACTGTTGTTGTGCAGCAAAAACTGGTCTTTCCCATGTAAATTCCAGCCAGCTGTCCATAAATAGCAAGGCATGGAATTCACATGAGGAAAGGGATGAAGACCATTAGGATTTGATCTTAGGAGATAACCCACCTGAAATATGCAGAAGAAATCAATGGAAAAGCATACATTTGTTCATTCTGAAGTATCTTCGGAATGAACAGATATCTTCGGAATGAAGGAACACAGCATCTTCGAAATGAGCAGATCTTCGGAATGAAGCATGCAGTATCTTCGGAATGAGCGATCTTCGGAATGAGAATGCAGTATCTTCAGAATGAGCGATCTTCGGAATGAGAATGCAGTATCTTCGAAATGAGCGATCTTCGGAATGAGAACTGCATTGTCTTCGGAATGAAGCCACTTATCTTCGGAATGAAGAACATAATGTGTTTTTGACCTGTTGACCGATTTTTGAAGCCGAAAAAAGGGAAATAAAGGTTGGAAAAAGTAAAAAGAAATATCTTCCATCTGTCTTTGCCGTCATTGCCGACCAAAGCCATCATTAAGGGAAAGATCAAGTTTTAGTCCTCTTCTAGGATAAAACCAGAATTTGTTGCAGCATTGTAGGATTAGATCTTTTGAGATATTCTTTGTTTGTAATCAGATCATAGGATAGCTATAAATATTGCTCCCATTCAGGTTGAGCATAGTAAGTAGGAAGTAGAAAAAGAGGTAGAAAATAGAGTAAAGAAGCTAGCAGAAAATACAGAGTATAACTAGAAATTGACTGTTACAGTCCTGTAACAGTTTTTTAGCAAAATTCTTGTAATCATGTCTTTTGATCAATAAAGTGCACCAGTTCTATTTCAATTTGCTTGTAAATGAGTGTGATTAAGATTTAGAAAAAGAGAGAGACTTACACCTTCTTCTGGACAAAGAGGCTGGCCACTTCCAGACCTAGGAGGAGGACTAACAAAGCAGGTTTTTATTCTGATTTTGCTGCAGCAGAATGAGTTGTAGAACTTGTTATTTCAATTGCTTGTAAATAGTTGACAATATTTGTAGTATTAGTTTATTTATGCTTAGATTAATCTTGTGCTTAATGTTTTAGTTGCAATCTTACTTTCAACAAAGCTTCCACTTTATTTTCAGACTGTTATTTCTAGAATTTACTGTTTTTTAGCAATTTCCTGCATTTTTATGTTTTGCTGTCAAAATCTGAACAGAAGATTGACAACCTTCTATTACGAGAACTTTGATAGTTTTTATTTCCACATTAGATCTAGACTTTCATTACTGCAAAAGTAATTAGATTTCCTTTCTGCAATTAGGATCAGACTTTCAATTCTGCAACTGTTAATTCTGCAATATAATTAGGTCTCATTCTGCAACTGTAATTAGGACTTCATTTCTGCAGTTAGTGATTAGTTTCCAATTCTGCAACTTAGATTAAGATTTAATTCATGTAATTTAGAGATAGGAATGTTCCAAAACCCCCCACACAATCGGTTCCACCAATAAGACTTGTTGCCCTAGATTGACCTAAGTTATAGCTGTTTCACTTCTTCTCCCGTAGATAGCCTTGTACACTGCCCTGGATTGACAGATTCATTGAGAATTAATGATGGTATAACGACTACGCATCAGATTGAAATTATAGAGGTATGTAAACTAAGTTTTTTTGGGAAGATATAACTAGAAATTTCCTCGAAATTCCATCCGATGGGGCTTCACAATTCCAATGACTGTTTGCAACCTATAAAACCCAAAGAAAACAATTTCTACCCCTACACATATCCAAAACACATGAAAATTGGCAAGAATACATAAAATGATATTTTAAGAAAACCCATATGATCATATTTTCAAAATAAATAACATTTTAGGTGTTTCTCCAGATGACTACCATAGACCTGCATTAGACCCTGCAAAATACTAAAATTGCAATATCTCGGCCAATATAGCTCATAATGACATGAAAATTGAATTGTAGCATAATAATAACATGTGTAAAATAATCAATTAAAAATATTCATAAAATTTCTTATATATTTCTATTCATAATAGGGTGGGATGAATAGGACTGCCACAAATTGGAGGGTGGTGAGCAGAAATTCATGTCTCGAAAAACATTCATTTCTCTTCCATAATTTATCAATCCGGTAAGTCTGTAAACTTATGAGTGTCATGCACAGTATATGCCTATATTTTTGGGGAATGAATCTAGTTGTACCTTATTTAGTTTGGTGGGGGATGTTTAAACATTTGAAGTTCAGCCAAACCAAATAAACTAAGTGCGGAAAATTAAATAAATAAATAACAAGCTAAAATTAAAGTGCTGAAAATAAAGTACAAAAATAAAATACAAGAAAATGAACACACAACTAAAATTAAATAAAGCAGTAAACTACTCTACAAAAAAAAATACAAAAAAAATAGGGGAGGACTACTGCAGGGAGTGGGCCCAAGCTCCTACAGATAGCCCGCTCATCTAGCTACGTAGAGCTTGCTCGAATGAGAGGATTTGCACTCTTAATAAATGGTTGACTTGGTAAATCTTGTAAAGTATGGATCCTGGAGATTTTATTTCTTTATTTATTTATTTATTTTCTCTCTGGCTGCCTTTTTCCTCCACACCATTAATCGTTGTTATTCTTCCTTCTTCTATCAGTGTGGATTTAACAACTTCAAAATTGCAGCCATAATTTACCATTTTTTATTCTCCCCTATTTAAATTGGTGATGCACTTATCACCAGCAATAGGTCCCTCTATACAACAGGTCTCCAACCCTCCAAACATCAGGTTCCACACTGAAAAATAGGTACCCCCATCCAAGGGAGAAGAAAATTGCTTATTGATGCCTTCCTCCAGGTGGAAAAAAAAACTGTTGTATTGGACTGATTGTAGGCACTCTCTTCCTTATGGGAATTAAATTCCTTTTCTGCTTTGCCACACTCCTAACTACAGGGTACAAAATTTCACATATTTTAGGCCTAGTTTAATCTAGCTTCACCTACAGATCATGCTCATGGTTGTGTCCTACAAAACTACACACAAAAAATGGAAAATAGGAATCATGCATGTGCCTGAGGCCCTAGCTCTTAGGATGCCTTTAGATTATATTTAGAGGGCACGATTACCTGCACATAAGAAAGAAAGAAAACAAGAGTCATGAATTCATGCCTATTTGGCCCCGGCTCTCAGGATACCTGCAGCTTGCATTCGGTTCATGATTTCCTATAAAGCATAAGAAAACAATTTTTATGCTAATCAAGACACGTTCTATGCATTTTTTTTTCATTGGGAGGATTTGCATATTTTTTTTTTGATCAAGGAATATCTACTGTATGCCATCAAGACGCATCGTCACTTATTCCTCTCTTTTTTTTGTCCCTTGTGCCATCGAACCACCTAGATGTGGGGAATGGATAAAGGCACCCTAGATGTCAAGGCACATGCTTGTTGTGGAAGGCGTCTTCAATGTATGGCGCCTTCTTGATGCGGAAGGCGCCTCCAATGTATGGTGCCTTCCTAATGTGGAATGTGCCTCCAATGTATAGCATTTTCTTCATGTGGAAGGTACCTCCACTATATGGCACCTTCTTCATGCGGAAGGCACCTTCTTGATGATCAAGGCATCTTTCACTTTATTTTTTTTTCACGTATCCTCCCATTTTTTTTTCCTTTTTTCTTTTTTTTTCTTTTCTTCCTCTTTTTTTTCTAACTTTTTTTTTTAAACGAATGATTGAACATTCATCCAAGCTACTATTATGGTATGGGATCTCCCCCATTTCGATGTTTGATCCTCTCTCACAAATGTGAGGCAATCGTTAATGGATCTCGTTGACTGTTACTCGAACATTGTCTCAGCACTCTATTTTGTATGTGGTGTAGCATCTTTGACTCCACTATTCATTTACTCAGGTTGTAACAGTCACGCACCTTGCAAAAAAAAATTCCCCCAAATTCCATAACCACCTTGGGATAGAAGCCTTTCGCTTGATCAGGGTTACTTACCCTGCCTTCAAGTGCCAATGTTTCCAAGGAAAAACTTTGCTAGTTTTAACTTGTTAGATTGGACGCTACACGATCAAGTGCACGAGACATTCGTATAGTGCTATTACGAACTCCACGTATGAATCTCAATTCATGAGATCTTCACAGAAACCTCCTTATTTTTCTACATTGCACTTCATGCTGTCTTGCAAAACATAAAAAAAAAATTTAAACTAAAGGCATTAAAATAAAATTCTAACTATTTTTTTTTTTCATTTTTTTCATGATATATATATATATATATAATATTTTTTTGATCTTCCGATTACTTCCATGCTCCTCCCTTGCTTTATTTAGCGACCGGTTGGAGAATTCTCATTTCCCTTCTAGACCAACCTGGTACTAAAGAGGATACTTTCTTGCAACAAGTAACAAAAATAAAGCTTCTATTTTTTATCTGCATTTTAACTTGGAACATTTTTCAATAGAAAATATTTTTTTTTCTTTTTTATGAAAACTGTAAATAGTGTTCATTGTGTTGTTGGTGGTAATAATGAAGGTGGGGTCTCCCTCATGCCTACATCTGAACTAGTCTTCTAAAAAATCATCAATTTCATTATCAACTAGTTTGTTGTGTTGTAGCATGAGAAGAGCAATTTCTCCCTTCGACCTCAAAGCCAATTTTTTTTAACATAATGGAAAAATGTGCAGGCTGGAAAATGACCATCTGTGGGTTTCTAACTTGGAGAAAACATGGCATAACAGTATTTAAAAAATGCATGCTAGTTTCTAATTCACCAAGTCAGCTTAAGCGCAAGTTAAGAACACACTTCATAACAAGATGTTCTTTAAACATTTTGCTCTATCATTTTTCCTGCTATTAATTTCATCATTAAAAACATTTACCAATACATTGCAAAAATTTCAAGCCTATAAAATTTTTTAATTTAAAACCAAGATTCTAGAGGCACAATTTTTCAATGGTTTTTGTATAAAAACACATCCCTAAAAATTTTAAATCAAACCTGGATTTTGCTTATTTCGTTGATTTCTTGAAACCATTTTGAACATGATAGAAATCCTTCATTGCCAAATTTTTCTAATTTTTCAACAACACATTTTATTCCTACTTCTACACTTAATGTGGTACATCAAATTCATTCCCATGTTTACCTGAGGATCTAGAAAATGTAAACTGTTGCCTATGATATTTGGCTTTAACTGTGTCGATAACTATTTTTGGACTTATAAAAAGGCCCTAGGTAGACTCACACTTCTCAGGAAAAATATCTACAGGTATTTTTAAATGGGATTCTTATCTGACATGTAAATCAGAACACTATAGTTTAGACACTCCTCGAAAACGACACCAAAATGGTGAGAAGAAATTCATATCTAAAAAAACATTCATTTCTCTTCCATAAATTATCAATCCGGTAAGTCCATAAACTTATGAGTGTCACGCATAGTATATGCCTATAGTGTTGGGAAATGAATCTGGTTGTACCTTATTTAGTTTTGTGGGGGATGTTTAAAAATTTGAAGTTTAGCCAAACCAAATAAACAAAGTGCGGAAAATTAAATAAATAAATAACAAGCTAAAATTAAAGTGTTGAAAATAAAGTACGAAAATAAAATACAAGAAAATGAACACACAACTAAAATTAAATAAAGCAATAAACTAATCTACAGAAAACAAATACATAAATAAACAAGGGAGGACTACTACAGGGAGTGGGCCCAAGCTCCCGTAGATAGTCCGCCCAACTAGCTACGTAGAGCTTGCTTGAATAAGAGGATTTGCACTCTTAATCAATTAAACAAAGAATGGAATAAAAATAATTTCTATGTAAATTAATCATTGATTCATTATGTTCATCTAGCCTGTGTCTTTATATAAAGTGCAGCCATATCTAATTACAATAACAAATCAATCTATTTTAATCACATAATGTGATTAGTTACAATTTGTTTCTACACAAATTTTATTCTGCTATTTTAAAGCATATCCGTTCACCAAAAGGATAAATATAAAAATCCTTAGGTGTACGTAACAAATAAATCTAAATTAATGCATCCTAAAAATAATGCTTTAAGAGCTTTACAAGGTCAACCAACCAATCGATTGATAATAGAAATACTTTATTCTATTTAATAATAATGAATTATTAAAATATCTCCTCTTTGTCTTCATGTGCAACCTCCTCCTTAGCCCCTTGTTCAACCTGGTCAAAGTTGACTTGGTAAATCTTGCAAAATATGGAGGCGTGGAGGTGCCTTCTTCATGAGGAAGGCGCCTAATTTTGTTGGGTGCCTTCTTCATAAGGAAGGCACCTACTTCTTTGGGCGTCTTCTTTATAAGGAAGGCGCCTACTTCTGTTGGGCGCCTTCTTCATAAGGAAGGTGCCTACTTCTGTTGGGCGCCTTATCCATAAGGAAGGCGTCTACTTCTGTTGGACGCCTTATCCATAAGGAATGCACATACTTTTTTTGGGCACCTTCCTTGAAGAGGAAGGTACCTTCTCTCATGCCTTATTCTCTGAAAGCAGAAGTATGCCAATGTAGACCGAAAAACACCATATTAGTAATAAAACCTACATTTATACACAATATCCACTAAAACACCAATCAAGCATAATCCTGGATTTTCTATCAATTATATGCATAATTTATATAAAAATACATCTCACATGCTAATTAAACCAATAATGATGTCCCTTAAAAGTGTATATAAAATGAGCATTTTTGGTGTTCATCAAAGGGTGCCCAGGGGTGGGACGCCCATCGTTTCTACCTAAATTTTCCCACTGATTCCACTGGAAAATGGTCCAAAACACTATGGGATGTATTTTCATCAAATGTGGTGAAGAAATTCATTCAGATGGTTTTGTTATGTAACAAATTACGCCTACAAGTTCACTCACAAACCTCCTTCTCTAGGTAGAGATTTCAAGGGAAAAATGTGCACAAAGGGTGAAAGGAAGTCTTGGTAGCACTCCGTTGCTTTGTCCTAAAAACTCCTCTCTTCATTTGTGTATAAAATACCTCCACTTTATAGCCTAAGGAGACTCATGTGCATAAGGGGCAGGCAAGGGCATTCACGGCAAGAGGCACCACTTGGCCACCGGGGTGGCATGCATTGGAGGGGGAAGATAATCTCCTAAATTGGCCTTCCTTATGGAGCAAGGCATAAATATATTGTGTGCTCTGACTTGTAGGTAAAAATAGGTAGGAATATGACCGTTACCAGGTGCTATTTGTCTAGATTTGAATTTTTGCTAATAAAATCGGCTATTCATCCCACCCTGGGATGAATGCTACTATTCATTCTAGGGTGGGATGAATATGATCTATATTAATTAGGGTGGGACGAATCAAAATAGGATGTCAAAAATGGTCTGAAACCTTCCAAACATTGCACAAACTGGTTAGAACCGTTATATACTTGTTGAGGGTTGTCCTAGGGGCCTTGGTATGCTATTTTAGCCATTGCTTATGGTAACATAATCAGATTGACCATATTTTAGTTTCTGCAAGATAATCGAGAGCATTTACATCCATGGTAATGGTCACGGTGCTCTTCTCCTTTCATGCAGCTACCATTTTTCCCATACACATGGGTGACGGTTTAATTTAGGTAGCCACTTTCCTTTACTACCCATGTTTAGTGAAAATGTTCATAATTGTCTTCTGTGTGCAATGTCCTACTACACTTTTCATCGTCTGTGCATCATCAGACCATAACACTATATCCACTATCATTCACACCTGGTATGCATTGTATATGCGATGTCCCATCATCCATTACTATGACATCGCCATATAACTGACCCATCCTTGACCATCATCCATTTTTTCTACTGTCAGGTGCTCCACTATCGTTTTAGATAAATTAATGCAAACTCGACTACATGGACACCACTCTTCTCACACATCCACTACTGTGGTTGATTTTTGATGTTTTTCCATCACATGTCAATATTCCACCGAATCACTCTTGAGCACCTCTCGTCTGCATATCGAACACCTTTCAACAATGCCACACTATATTCACTTCATAGTGTTGGCGTGTCTTTGTCGTCCATGTTTTTTATTTCTTCAACACTCACTCCCTCACATAGATGCACCCACCATGGTGATTGTTTGACTGCCTCTCACCATATTTTTGTGGCATCCCTATATACATCTGCTACATTGGAATTTGAATGCATCCACATAGCTCATGGAAGTTCCTCGTGTTGTCGTCCATCCATCAATTGACCATCCATCAAATCAAGAGCATCGTTGTTCGATATGGTCTTGATACGTCCACTCTTATGCCATGTAAAATTTCTAGGTCTAAGTTGTTCTAACCACGTCAGCCATATTCCAATCTCAGTCATTGTAGCTTGTAATTTAGCCATTTCATCTGACTAGATGTCCACATCCACCAACATGTCGAATTTTGATAATCCTTCCACTGTGCACAACTTCAATGAATATCATCTTCAAATTTTTATCCACATTCGTTTGTTGTATTCTGACATAAATAGCTAAATACAGGGATTAATTTTTGTGTTTACACCTATGAAAACCTTGCCATGAGTGTAGTCATGGGATGGATCCATCGTAGGTCATTTTCATTGAATAAAGGGTCTAGTTGTGCCATGTAGCCAATGAGATGTTCGCAGCTATCATCTATTGACATCGTTGTCCTCATCTTCCATATGGTCTCACTTCTTTTAGTTGGATGCCTCCACCATGTTACGTCTGCAACCAAGACTTCACCACTATCGATGCATGCACTGGCAGGGCCACGTTGCCCTTAGTTCTCTGGAAATCGAAAGTGTCACTACCGATGTCCACTCTCCCCTACTGGTAGTATGGTGTTCGTCTTAGCAATTTGTGATGCCTCGCTACATAGAACAAATTCATACATTAGACTTTATAGAAACAAAGCCTCATTCCCCAAAAAATAAGAGTAATAAGTACAAATATTATATGTGGATGAGAGTCTAAAATGATATTTGTATTTTTAATGCTTCCATTATTTTATATAATGTTTTTTTATTATCTTTGCTATATCATATCATATTATATATATATATATATGATGATTTTTTTACATTTTATTTTTATTATTATTATTAAATATAATGAATATTTATTTTTATATTATTTTAAAACTTTATTGATTTAATTCATTTCAAATGCATGAAATGATTAAATTCAAACACTGAGAATAACTCATTTATAATCAACCAAAAGATAAAAATGCAAGCTAACTTACATATGAAAGAAAACACATAAAAGTAACAATAAAATTGCTAACAAAAAAATTGGCGATAAAAATCATGAGCAACAAATTGACAATAAAAATCATCGACAACAAATTGATGACAAAAAGTCGTCAACAACAAAATGACAACAAAAAGTCATTGACAAAAAATTGACGATAAAAATATCGTCGACAACAAATTGATGATAAAAAGTCATCGACAACAAATTGATGATAAAAAATCATCGACAACAAACTGGTGAAAACTGCAAACCCAAAACAAAGCAAAGAATTAAACACTTAAAACAAAATGCAAATACCCAAATACTAAAACAAAAGGTGGGTACCCAATTTTGGGGCGAGTTATGCGACAGTCACAACACAAAGGCAACTAGAAGCAAAGAAAACAAAGCTTTTGGTCAATCTTCATAATATGATAACCAGAGAAGAAATTATGTGGAAACATAAATCCAGGATTTTATGGCTGAATTAAGGCGATCAGAATACTAGATTATTTTAATACTCAATGTTAAAACACAAAATATTTAATAGAATTTGAGCAATCTCCAAAGGGGATGGATCAATATCAGAGGATATCCCTGCTATCAGACCCGAGGCAGTTTCTTTTTTCAATTTCTTGCTGGGATCTAAAAACATCAGAGATAAAGAGGGGAAATATTTTTTCTAAGTTCCATTCCTATATTGGTTTTAGGGGATATGAATTAGAATATTGAAGCACCCCTCTCAGATGAGGAAATCAGTTCAACCGCTTTTGGAATGGGGGCACTGAAAGCTACATGACCATATGTCTTCCCTCCTCTATTATTTTAGAAATTTTGACATGTAATTGGAATTGACATTTGCAAGGTAGTGAAGAAGGTTCAAAGCTCTAATTTAATTCTAGATGGGGTGAATTCTACATTCCTTACCTTAATCCCCAAGTCAAATGGTTCCAACTCCTTCAATGAATTTAGGCCAATAAGTCTATGTAACACAATTTATAAAATCTTGTCCAAGTCACTTTCTAACATAATAAAACCATT
Organism: Wollemia nobilis; assembly: GCA_028583015.1. Taxonomy (NCBI): domain Eukaryota; kingdom Viridiplantae; phylum Streptophyta; class Pinopsida; order Araucariales; family Araucariaceae; genus Wollemia; species Wollemia nobilis. The sequence goes on along the minus strand of JAQPPZ010017176.1, from coordinate 837,104 downwards.
GATTCCTTTGCTAATCGATAGAGCTCAAAGTGGATTCATAGCTAGCAAGAAAATTTTAGATGGTGTTTTAGATGTTCATGAAATTATTCACTCCATCCAGGAAAATGGAAGTCCCGATATCTTCCTCAAACTAGACATGAACAAGGTTTATCATAAAGTTTATTGAAAATTCATGATGGAGGTATTGATAAATTTTAGTTTCAACAAGAATTGGATTAATCTCATTAGGTCTTACATGTTAATGACCAAGTTTTTTATGCTAAATAGCTCTCCGATAGGGTACTTTCGAAGATCTAGAGGTATAGTCAAGGTGATCTACTGTCTCCTTTTCTTTTTATTTTGATGGTGGATGCTCTTGATAAGTTTTTTCTAGAGGTCCTTCCTTAGAAGACCACAAGTCTGCAACATCGATCAACCTGATTGCTCATCACCAATTCATGGATGACATACTCCTATCCTTGGTTTCTTTGATGGTCTAATCTAGAAAGATAAAAAATATTCTCTTTGTACAAGAGAGCATCTGAGTAAAGAATTAATTTTTTAAAAGGTTTGATTTTTTTTCTAAACACCCCTTCTACCTGACAAAGAAAGATAGCTGATATAATCAGTTGTAGTGTGGTGGATTTTCTAGTAACTTATTTGGGTTTGCCTCTCTTTATAGGAAGAATGTTAGATAAGCTTTGGGACCTTATGGTGGAAATATTAAAGAGGAAATTGGCTTCTTGGAAAGGATTCTTGTTGAGACAAGTAGGTAAGTTGATGATGGTTAATTTGGTTCTTCAAAGAATTCATATATTCTTTGTCTATTTCAAAGCTTTCAATGAAAGTTCTATTGAATATCAAGTGAATCCAAAAGAATTTTTTGTGGGTTGGAGCTAACAACCATAAGAATTTTTATTTAGTATCTTGTAATCAAGCCTATTCTAGAAAATAATGTGGTGGTCTGGGTCTCAAACACCTTAAAAATATGAATGAAGCATTTTTCATGAAACAAGGATGAAAAATCATGAGAAGGGAGGACCTGAAATGGGTGAATATCATTGCAACAAAATACCTTTCTCATTTTGGAAACATTAATATCTTCCTCTACCACAAAAATACATGTCGCGATATCGTGACACTTTTCGCTTTCTTAACCCCTTCTCGGCTTGCACCCGCGAAAGCAGAACATGTCACGAAATCGTGACACTTTCGCTTCCTTGCACTTTGCTCTGCTTGCACTAGCGAAAATGGAACATGTCATGAAATCGTGACACTTTCGCTGCCTTGTGCTTTTCTCTCCTTTACGCCCACGAAAATGGAACATGTCACGAAATCATGACACTTCTACCTCTGCAGACTTCGTCTTCACTTCTGTCACGAAATCGTGACACTTTTGTCTTCATGGCCTTCCTCTCTACTTTTGTCATGAAATCGTGACACTTCACCTATGGAAGACATGCTTTCAGTTTTTGTCGTGAAATCGTGACACTTTTGCTTTCGTCTGCTTTCTTTTCTTCCTATCGTGAAATCGTGACACTTTCTGCATCCGTACGCTTTTCTTTCATCCTGTCATGAAATCGCGACGCTTTCTGCATTCATACGCTTTTCTTTCATCCTATCACGAAATCGTGACAGTTCTCATTTCAAACTCTTCCTTTTGCTGCATGTCATGAAATCGTGACAGTTCTCACTTCGAGTTCTACAGCATGTCGCGAAATCGTGACAGTTCTCACTTCGTCTTTTGCAGCATGTCACGAAATCATGACACTTTTCGAGTTACTTTCTCTCTCTTCGAACTTGTCATGAAATCGTGACAGTTCACACTACGGACTCTCTCTTCTGCATCATGTCGCGAAATCGTGACACTTTTTCATCCGTACAACCTTCCTTGCAATATGTCACGAAATCGCGACACTTTTCCTTCTTTGCCTTCCTGCACTTTTCGAGTCGCGAAAATGCGACATGTCGTGAAATCGTGACACTTTCCACCTTGCTCTCTTTCTCTGCCAACATGTCGTGAAATCGTGACAGTTTTTCCACTTGCCTTTTTCTCTGCCAACATGTCGCGAAATCGCGACAGTTTTTCTTGCTTCTTCTCTCTCTTCCAACATGTCACGAAATCATGACAGTTTTGCCAGCTTCTTCTCTCTCTTCTAACATGTCGTGAAATCGTGACAGTTTTGCCAGCTTCTTCTCTCTCTTCCAACATGTCACGAAATCGCGACAATTTTGCCAGCTTCTTCTCTCTCTTCTAACATGTCGCGAAATCATGATAGTTTTGCCAGCACTTTCTCTCTCCTCTAACATGTCACGAAATCGCGACTATTTTTCTTGCCTGCTGCATACTTTTTCTAACTTGTCTTTTTCTTTGATCTTTTGCAAATGGGCTACTATGATCTTCTTGGAAACTCATTGTCCATGCTCTAATTTTTGATTCTAAATTATTTGACATTAAATCAAATTCCTTCAAGAGCTTCTTGACATCAATGACAACTTCTACACTTGAGCAAAGGCAATGTACCCAAGGTACCCAAAATTGCCAACAATCTCCCCCTTTGTCATTGATGGCAAACCTTTACTGAAAACACTTCTCAAGAGCCAAAACTGAAACCAATCGTGCTAACAACTGAGAATCTTCCTTTGAAGTTTTGCTCCCCCTGACTTGAAGCTCTTCTCTTCACTTGAAGCTCTCCCCCTTACTCATATCTCTCCCCCTTTGTCATCAATGGCAAAGGGTCACCTTTGGGGCTCGGGACTAAGAATGAGCCTCTTAGCTTAGTCCCTCCCCCACCTCCTGATGAGGTGATTAAAATAGGGGTGGGAGTAAAACTCCCATTAGGCACTGATCATCATCAGCGTCTAAAACTTCCTTGCCGGGCCTTCTCTTGAACTCTTTGTCCGTATTCCTATTCCTGTTCCTGTTATCATTCCTGTTCTTGTCCATGCCTTGATCCTTGGACCTGTTCATACCACTGTTCCTATTCTTGTACCTTGGAAGTTCAGCTCTACACTGTCTAGCTGTGTGACCTTCATTGTTGCACTTATAACAAGTAACAATGTTATTTCTTTTAGGCATACCTGTTCTTTGAATCCACCTATTTTGACCAAACGTGTTCCTGTTATTTGTCTTGCAATAAATTGCCTTGTGCCCAAACCGATGGACAAGAGTAGCAATACCCTTGAAAGAAATTACCACCTCTGAAATTGTCATTTACCTTCTTCATTTGAGTCATGCAATATGAAGCCATGTGACCAAACCTGTGACACGCAAAACATCTGTCATGAAATTTTCTTTTATTTGACCTCTTGGGTCCCGAAAACTTCTTCTTCTCATTCTGAATTCTATTTTCTGTTTCTGCGCATCTATCACTCATGGACTCTTTCTCTGAAATACTCTCCTCATCAGAACTCTCTTCTTTTTGAAATCTCTTACTAGATTCCCCAACCTGTTCCTTGTGCGGCTTAACAAAACCAAGGCCTATTTTATCTGTTGTCTTTCTTTGACCTTTGATGAGTGACTTAACCTTTTTGGAGCTATCTTGAAACCTGTAAAGCTTATCCTTGTACTCTTTAGTTTCCTCTTTCAAAGAAGCCATTTTCTGTTCTAACTCACTATACTCAAGAACCTTAGACTCTAACTCATCCTTGAGTTCTTGTGTCTTAGCCATAGAGAAGTCAAGACTTTCTAAGAGATCATCTCTCTCCATACAACATTCATCTAACTTATCCTTGAGTCTAGCATTCTTCTTTCTTTCCTTTTTCAAAGCACTAAGAGCACTAATAAGTTCACTTTCAGGATCCTTTATTTGATTGCTTTTTGAATCATCAAAGCCTTTTTCAGATTTCTTATCACTAGAGGTGCTACCCTTTTCAAAAACCATACATGCATCTTCCTTATAGTTTTCTGAAGCATCCTCATACATACTAGTAACCAATTCATTATTTGTGCAATCATCCTCAAGGTGACCAAAATTTCCACATCTAAGACATTTCATGATAATGAATCTATGTTTCGGTTCTTCCTCTTTTTCTGATATGAACAACATCTCATTTTCACTATCACTTGAAGAACTTTCACTATCACTACTAGAACACTTACTTGCTTTGTCTAGGTAGAAACTCTTCTTGTGCTTGTGAGAATACCTCTTTCCTTGATTGTTGTGCTCATCTTTGTTCTTTCTGTGATACTTGTGCTTTTTAGAATCCTTGCTCTTAGAATCTTGTTTCTCTTCATCACTTTCATTCTTGGAAACAGTACGATCAGTAGCATAATGACCAAAATTTCCACAATTGAAACATCTTATATTTTTCATGCTTTTGTGCTTTCTAGAGAACTTGCCTTTCTTGCTGTAATATGCCTCTTCATCACTAGAAGACTCATCACTCTCTTGAAGCTGTTTACCCTTGGATTTCTTGGTAGCCTTGAAAGCTGCCTCTTTCTTGACATCAACCTTCACCTGAGTTCTCAACTCAAATGCTGCAAGAATGCTATGAAGCTCATCCTTTTTCAGTTTATCCAAATCTTTAGCTTCCTCAATAGCAAAAATATTTTCACTAAATCTATTAGGAAGAGATCTTAAAATCTTATCACAAACATCATTTTCAGCAAGCTCAAGTCCTAAGTCTTTCATGGAGTTAACAACCTCATCCATACGAAGCATGTAGTCACTAATCTTTTCATCATCATTCATCTTGAGTTGTTCAAACATACCTTTGAAATGTCTCAACTTGGCCTTTCTGACATTTGTATCACTTGTATGAACCACCTGCAACTGTTTCCACATTTCACTAGTTGTTTTGCAGTGAATCACTTTGGTGAGATCTGCTTTCTGTAGGCCTTTCAGGATTGCATTCATTGCTTTTGAATTGCTGTGATGTAGGAGCCTTTCTTCTTTAGTAAATGGACCATGTACAGGAATAGTGTACTCATCTTCAATTACTTCCCATACCTCATTACCAAGTGCCATTAGATGAACCTTCATTCTTGCACTCCAAAGACCAAAATTTGATCCATCAAGAATAGGTGCTGCATTGCCACTTGAATAATCCATTGTGTTCTTTACTAGCTTTTCCTTCAAGTTGTTAAACTTTTTGAAGGCACCCACTCTAATACCAATTGAAGAACACAAGCTTATACTGAGAGGGGGGGTGAACAGTATAAGACCACTTTTTACTTTTTCCTTCAATTCAACTTTCAATTCAATATTATGCAGTGTATAGATAGCAGTATCAATAGTAGTAATCAAAGCAATGCACAAAACACCATCCACAATAGAGACACAACAATTTACGTGGTTCACCCAAAGTGGGCTACTCCACGGATAAAATATTTCACTAAATTTTATCAATCCAACTTCTGGGAATACCTTTCCCGATTACAATGTTTATGGGCACCAACCCAAAGGAGACACCAATCCCCTAACCTCGAGTTCGTGGGCACCAACCCACAGGAGACACCAATCCCCTAGCTCTGCTCTGGTTGGTGATCCTCTAGAAAACCTCTACCTCCGCTGCCCTTAGCAAATGGAACTCTATCCATAGAAGACACCTGTCTTCCTTGCTCTGGCTGGAGACCTCTGTTCTCAACTCTTTCACCTCCAAAGCTGGTCCTCAAATTTGCGCTAAACATAGTCCTTCGGTCTAGCACAAATGTCCTCATTCGTCTTTGCCTGTTGCGCTCTATGCCCTCTACTCTCTCTGCGCAAACACAACAGCACCGTCTTCGCACACTCTGATTCCTTGCGATCTCTCTCACTTAGACGATTCGACAAAATGCACTCTGTACACTGCTATCAAATTTTGCACTCTGCTCTCGACGATCGAACTTCTTCTCTTCGCACTATTTCTGTGAACGTCGCACTTCAACCACACATTCGATCTACACTCAACTCTCCAAATAGCCCTCCTTTTATAACAGAGTTTTCATGAATAAAAACTTTGATCTTAGTCGGTTGTTATGCAAATGCAAACCCTAATCTCCATTGGCTGCAAGCCCTAATCTTTGTCGGCTAAAATTTGACTCTATCGGCTTCACTGCCTCTGTAACCCTTCTGAGCTTCTGCCATGAAAATACAACATGTCGCGATATCGTGACACTTTTCACTTTCTTAACCCCTTCTCGGCTTGCACCCGCGAAAGCAGAACATGTCGCGAAATCGTGACACTTTCGCTTCCTTGCACTTTGCTCTGCTTGCACTAGCAAAAATGGAACATGTCGCGAAATTGTGACACTTTCGCTACCTTGTGCTTTTCTCTCCTTTACGCCCACGAAATTGGAACATGTCACGAAATCGTGACACTTCTTCCTCTGCAGACTTCGTCTTCACTTCTATCGCGAAATCGTGACACTTCTGTCTTCATGGCCTTCCTCTCTGCTTTTGTCATGAAATTGTGACACTTCACCTATGGAAGACATGCTTTCAGTTTCTATCACGAAATCGTGACACTTCTACTTTCGTCTACTTTCTTTTCTGCCTATCGCGAAATCATGACACTTTTTGCATCCGTACGCTTTTCTTTCATCCTGTCACGAAATCGTGACGCTTTCTACATCCGTATGCTTTTCTTTCATCCTGTCACGAAATCATGACAGTTCTCATTTCAAACTCTTCCTTTTGCTGCATGTCGTGAAATCATGACAGTTCTCACTTCGAGTTCTATAGCATGTCACAAAATCGTGATAGTTCTCACTTCGTCTTTTGTAGCATGTCACGAAATCGTGACACTTTTCGAGTTACTTTCTCTCTCTTCGAACTTGTCGTGAAATCGTGACAGTTCACACTGCGGACTCTCTCTTCTGCATCATGTCACGAAATCGTGACACTTTTTCGTCCGTACAACCTTCCTTGCAATATGTCACGAAATCGTGACACTTTTCCTTCTTTGCCTTCCTGCACTTTTCGAGTCGCGAAAATGCGACATGTCACGAAATCGTGACACTTTCCACCTTGCTCTCTTTCTCTGCCAACATGTCACGAAATCGCGACAGTTTTTCCACTTGCCTTTTTCTCTGCCAACATGTCATGAAATCGTGACAGTTTTTCCTGCTTCTTCTCTCTCTTCCAACATGTCATGAAATCGTGACAGTTTTGCCAGCTTCTTCTCTCTCTTCCAACATGTCGCGAAATCGTGACAGTTTTGCTAGCTTCTTCTCTCTCTTCCAACATGTCACGAAATCATGACAGTTTTGCTAGCTTCTTCTCTCTCTTCTAACATGTCGCAAAATCGTGACAGTTTTGCCAGCACTTTCTCTCTCCTCTAACATGTCGCGAAATCGTGACTATTTTTCTTGCCTGCTGCATACTTTTTCTAACTTGTCTTTTTCTTTGATCTTTTGCAAATGGGCTACTATGATCTTCTTGGAAACTCACTGTCCATGCTCTAAAAATTATTTGACATTAAATCAAATTCCTTCAAGAGCTTCTTGACATCAATGACAACTTCTACACTTGAGCAAAGGCAATGTACCCAAGGTACCCAAAATTGCCAACAGTGATTTATCCAGTTGAAAGCCTCACCAGAAGGCTAGGATGGTCATTGGTAGGTGACTTCATAGACTAAATGAAGGGTGAAAGGTATTGGAAATAAATTACTTCTAGTTACAATAGAGATGAATGTGTTGCTTGGAGTGTAATCCAAAATTTTCTAATGTTGCAGGTTATAAGAGCTCAGGAGGTGAGTGATCCCATCATATGGAAAAATGAGAGGCTTATTTTTGGTCAAATTAGCTTATAAACTCCTTGACGCTCACTTTCCTCTTTGCCCCCCCTTATAAGGTTTGGTTGAAGCATTTAAAACCAAAGGTAAATATTATCTTCTGGCTAGCCATTCAGAATAAATATCCAATGATAGAAAATCTTAGTAAGAAAGGTATGATCTTGGTCAGTAGATGTTATCTTTGTGGGGTTTTTGAGGAAACAAAATCTCATTTTTTTGTTCAGTGTCAATTTTCTAGGATAGTGTTGAGTTTGATTTCCCGATACTTGGGTGGTCAGTGGGTTTTTCCTTGGTCTATTATGGATTTATGCTCATAATGGGTGTTCACCTTTAGGTACTCTATGTTAACCTAGTTATGGAAATTATTACTCCCACATGACTTTTGGGGTATTTGGTGGAAACGAAACCAAAGGTCTTTTAGAAATGTTAAGAGAAATCTAGAGTCAGTTTGTTCAAGAATTATGGATAGCTCGATTGAAAATATTATTGCTAGTTTTTCAAGTCTTGAGGTAGGTAAGGGATATGAAGAAAGGCTAGAACTCAAGCTAGGTTTTCCTAAAAGGTAGAGATCGATGGACTCCCTTGATTTGAGATAGATATCCTTGGTGAAATGGTCCCTACCCCCACTTGGGTGGCTCAAACTCAATTTTTATGAGGCCTCAAAAAGGAACCCTAATCCAACACGAGCTGGTGGGGTCATTAGAAATGATAAGGGAATATTTATTGGTGCCTATGTAAAGAATATTTTATTTCAAACCTCACAATTTGCTGAAGCTAGAGTGGTCTTACAAGGTCTCATCCTAATTGAAAACATGGGCTTCTAGAAAATCATTGTAGATGGTGATTCATTGAATACGATCAAATTGTTGGGGTCCTCCTATTTAAGTTGTTCAATTGATAATATTATCTTTGAACCAAGAAGAACTCTTAGTTCTAAAGAGGAAGTGTGTGTTCAACATATCTTCTAGGAAGGAAATACTACAACAAAATTTATGGCTAATTTGGGCATCCAATAGTAGGAGATGAAGATTTGGGTTGCAGATTTCCCTCCTTGCCTTCAAAGATTAATTAGTGATGATAATGGTTGAGCTCAATATGATTTTATGCAATATGGGAGTGAATTTTAGTTTTGCTAGAGGTACTCCTGATATTTTATTTTTAAGAGACCCATCTTCAAGTATGCTAGCCTATTGGTGTTCTTGTGTTCTTCTCTTAGCGCTCAATAGGTTTATTTCCTATTTAGTGAGTGGCTCTTGGTCCAAGTGGGATTGGGATAAGATCTTTATTTATTGCCTTGTTCTTGTGGAGCCTTGGGAAATTTTGCTAGCACCAAGTCATATGGTTTTATGCTCTAGACATTCGAGTCCCTTAGGTGTAGTGTTTTATTTTCTATTGAAGGGTCAACCTAGTCTTAGAGGATTGAGTCTATGCTATCAAGGGTATTGGATTGCGTGGTGGTCCCTCTATTGTATTTTGTGGTTGGATCTCCCCTTACTATTTGGTGATGGCCTAAGATATTTGGATGTGTTTTGTGGTTGCTTTCCTCACTTGTGCCATGCATGGTACAAGATCAACATCCTGTTATTAAATTTAGAGTATATTACATAATTTGGATAATGTAAATATACCACCTTAGGTACATAGTTAGAGTATATTACTTTAAGGGGAAGTTAGCTATTTACTTCAAGAAATTTAATAAATGCACAAGTGGCAATGTGAGATTTATAATGTGCAAGGTATCCCCTTGTAAAACTAGGTAAAGTGTTGGCCAAGGAATCTATCTTCTTATATAAATGGCCTGATAGTGGTTGACCTAATATCAAGTTAAGTTCTTATCTAGTGTAGTGTAGTAGATAGTAGAGCTCCTATATGGAGCACAATGTAGCTCTTTAGATCATTGTAATGGAGTGATAATTTTCTCCATATTTCATTGTAACTTAATTTCTATTTATAGTATATTTCAATCATATTGATGTCTTGATTTCTTGCATATTTTCTGTATTTTATTAGGACCTATGATAGATCTCTCCATTACATATATTCTCAAAAGCTAATAGTGGTATCAGAGCCACAGTGAATCAATATAGGAAAGCCTACATCCATCATAATATAAGTCTAGTAGGTCAAGAGGAATAGGGAGATTCACCATTACTACTATTGACATGCATCTTTACAAACCATATTTACCATTGTGCACCACTACATGCAAAAGTTACCATTAGGAATCAATTGATAGAAGTAGTCATAGTAGTCAACATGATTAGAAAAGTGAGGACTAAAATAAATCTCAGTTGTAGAAATTTTGAGATCATATTTGTCTAGAGTGTTTCCATGGAGTTGTAGAAAAAATCATTAAGACTAGGACTCAACATTCATACCACTAGATTGAAAAATCAACTAGTGAATATTATATCCAGATTGATAATTTCTTCCATTCCAGTTTCTAACAACTTGTTGTAGGAAATAGGAGGTTCAAAAAAATGTTGAGAAGCTTCCTAACAGAGATTTAGGAAGAATATCTTCTTAGAATCATTCCAACACTTGCAACAACAAGGAGAAGACTAAATATTTCAAAGACCTCGATAAAGGTCCCATTACAAGAGTTACAATCCTACAAATTGTAGAAGTAAATAAAGAGGTCATAGAAGCCTTATAAGAAGACTCAAGGAAGAAGAGACTCTAGAAGTTGAGTCATACAAGAAGATAGGATATTGATTATTTCCATTCAATATTAATACCTACAAAGTGTAGAATAAGAATATGCCAAAGAAGCGTAGAAGAAGAATAGGCCAAAGAAGCCTAGAAGGAGAATAGGCGAAAGAAGCCTAGAAGAAAAAAAATCTATAGAAGCCTTAATTCTAAATAAAACTTCAAAATAATAATTTCTAATTCAGAAGAATAATTCCTAGTTTATAATAAGAATTCCTAATTCAGAAGTAAACTCCAGAGACGATTTTTAAAGAAAATTTCCTCTTTCATAAGAAAAAATCTTAATTCATAAGAATACTGTAAAGAAGTATTTCTGAATATTACTTTAGAGAAGATTTCCTGATTCAGAAGATAAATTCCTAATTCAAAATAAAAATCCAAAAAGGAGTTCCTAGAGAAGATTCCTAAGAATAGTCCAATAAATAGAATATTGGTAATCTACTTACTGATTAAATATTTCCTTCAAGAAGGAACTAAAGAGATCAAGAAAATATCTCATTGAAAAACCTTCATTCCTAGAAGAAAGAGAAGGAATAGGAGATTCCTGTTTAAATCCAAAAGCAACAAAATTAGATATCCAAGAGGAAGATCTCATCACCAACACTTCCAAAAGTAGAAGGTTGAAGAAAAGGTCTCAGTTGAAAGATCAGAGAAGTGAGATAGATGATCTTCGAGAGGTCTAAAGGAGAAAAACAATGAAGGCTTGGAGATCCTTATTGTAGAGCTTGCAGAAGCATTGTTAAAAGAGTTCCTAGGAGAACTCATTGGGGGAGTCCACTACCAAGGAGAAAGCTCCTGATAGTGAAGAATTTGGGATAATTAGTGCCATTCAACAATAAGCCCAAGAGAAGAATAATTTGGCAAAGGGTGTCAAATTCTAGAAGAATAATTTAGCAAGGAGTGCCAAATCCAAAATAATAATCTAATGAAGACCTCAAGATATTTAGAATCTTGAGAAGAAAAAGATCTTGTTTGAATTCAAAATTTGACAAGAAGCTTGAAGGCAGATTTAGATAGAATAAGCCTATCGAATCCAAGATATTTGGAGATTACCTCTCACAACAAGGAGGTATAGTTAAGAGAAAGAAGTTTTCTAAATCTATAGTAGAAATAAAAACAACACTAGAAGAATTAAGCCATAAAATCCAAGGCTCAAGATAGAGAGTTCAAGGCCACAGTTTGGTGAAGCAAAAAGCTATTCGAGATAATCAATGGGAAAGCTACAAATTCATCCATCTACAAGGCAGCTACTTGGTGAATCAGAAGCACCAAGATCATCATCTACTTCAAAATCCATAATAAAGGTAAGAAACTAGGGTGCAATTAGTTGAACTTCAAATTAGGGTTCATTATCAAATTCTATTAAAAGCCATATCTTGATTAAAATTTGTAGAAAAAAATATTCCATTATAGTCTTCAATTGCAAAAAGGAAGAATTTATTTTAAATATTATTTGTATATTAAGTAGGAGTTGGAAATTTTTTATAGAAATAAAATTATCATCTACCTATTTGCTATCTAGAAAGCATGAAGACTATATCCTACAATATTGATTGTAGTGAAAAGTTGCAGAATATTCATTAAGGGTAAATTACAGATTACTCTTAAAAGTTGCAAAAATTATTAAGTGCATTTATAATTACTTTGAAAGATTATTATTGGGAGTAATAAGGTGATATTATTAAAGTGTATTAAGGCATAAATTATAGAGAATCATTGCACTAAACTAGTTGATCATTAACTAGTTACTCTTAAAGGATTATTGTGTGTTTTGATTGTTAAATATTGAAGGGAACAAAATCGACTTATTATGAAGGTGTGTAGAAACACCATTTGATGCATAGAATCTGTAACATCTTGTGGCCAAAAGAAATCCACCATTAAAATATACAAAGGCGCTAAAAATTGAGACTTGCAGAGTCTCAAATTGAAAGTGCACTTAGGGTTCCATTAAAAGAATAAGTGTAGATATTTATACATAAAAAGGTGCATATTATTAGCTTGGTTTTACTCTTACTAAATTGTCCAAGAAAATTACTAAAAGGAGCATTTTAGAAAAGAGCATTTGGTCCATAATATTGGTTTAAAATCTATCTAATACAAAGCACCATTCTTGTCCATTCAAGAAGGACAAAAGGTCATATAATACAACAACTGCCATACAAGCGGGTATAAGGGTAGGTTTCAAGAAAGAAAAGAAATATGTCGAGGAGCACATATTTATTAAGATTAAATGTGTCAAAATATACCATTGCTCCAAATCAAAGCATCAAGATGCAAGTATTCACTTGCAATATCAAAGCCCACACAAGGCCATTATCAATCATGGAAAAATAGGATAGCATTAAGTTTCATATTAAAGGATGCTCAACTATGTAAAAAGACATCAAAAAATCTATTTTTATCAATGTGGAATGAACAAAATTATGAGAAGCTATCACAGAAAGTTATCTACTCTACAAAGGAGCACACAAATCAGCACGTTGATTGCATAAATAATAAGGGAAAAAGATGGTACATCCAAGATCTCAAGCTTGGTGAAGAATGTACACCAAAATAAAAACTAGAAACACCATTAGAATCTCCATATAACTGAGGAGCATCGCAGCGCCATCCGACGTCCTCATCAAAAATACTTACAAAATAAAGAGGTTACTTGTTGTTCAATAAATGAAACAAGCCAAGAAATAAACATATGAAAGGACAAAAAGGAGTTATAGCACTCTTTCTGGAAGAATTATACTAAATATCTAAATGCAAAGACCTTGAGTGCCACTTGGTACAAACATTCTAAAGTGCCATTTCAAATCTTAATGCTTAAGAAAATTTAGGTGTCTAATCAAGAGGAATTACAAGGAATATTGAGAAGGTTATGTAAATTATCTATGCATGGGCATTGAAAGAATTTCAACTCGTAACTCTCATTCACCACTTGTCTAAAAGGAGGAATATTCCTCTCTATTTATAAGAACCCATATCGAATATCTAGAAGGAAGGTCTAGAGATGGTGCAAAAGGAGTTGGTGGAATATCCCAGCCTAAAGGGGTGAGTGTCAAGCTAGTTTCGAAGACTATCCTTGATGGAAGTGTAGAGGCTCTCCTAGACTCTCCCCTATGAAAATATGGGAGTGGAGGAAGTCCCTCACTGACATAATTCCTTTGAAGAACTATAACTGAATGATCCTCAACCCAAAAGAGATTCAACCCCTGCTAGGGTTCTGGAAAAAGGGTCTCCAGGTCCAAAAACTAGAATTTTGGGTAAGAGTCGTATTGACACTAGAATTAAGAGAAAACTAGGAAAGCCTTCAAAATTTTCTCATAAAAAAAGAAGTGGAAGTGAAGACAACAAATGGAGTCCAATCACTTTTAAAGGTGGAAAATCCAAAGAAGCAATGTGTAAGTAACTTAAGCTTGAATCCTTCAGATCCGCTAGCCAACGTTTGACTGGTAGTAATAATGGTAACCCCAACAAATAAAATTTATTTCGTGGAATATTAGAGGAATTAATGGTTTCTCTAAGAATTGTATTATCTTCTCTATTATAAAATATTATAGTTTGGATATTATTTTCATTCAAGAGTCTAAATTTGAGGCAGTTAAGTTGGACTTGGTGAAGTTATCTATTTGGAGTAATGTCGGTTTTGTTGCTAGCTCAAAAAATGGCTATGCAGGGGGTCTCCTTTATTTTTGGAATCCCTCAAAAGTTGACGATCATGTTATTTCTTCTTCTAAAAGAGTATTTTTTTTTTTAATTTACATGGTGGAATCGGTAGCCACCACGAATTCGTGTAAGTTGTCCAGATTTTTTTATAGTCACCACAGTATTATGCGTTGTCTGTCCCAGAAGCCGCCACACATATCTTTGTGTAGTCCACCCCTATAACCACCATGCCACAATCATTTTAAACCTTTTACGTCACTGAAATCACTAGGAAAGGGACAAGCGTTTAGTCTAGCGAGGCCCAAGATTTGAACCTTGGACCTCTGCCCCCCTTATGGGGTTTGTATGAACCAATTGGTCTACACCTCAGACCTTCTTATAATAGAGTATTAAACCTGTTATTTTTTTTAAATCCTCCAATCGAAAATGGTTAATGTCTAATATTTATGCTTCAAACTTGGGTCCTAGTAGAAATTAATTTTGGTCTTCTCTGATAGAAATGAGGGAGGTCTTCAAGGAAGAGGCTTGGATATTAGTTGGAGACTTTAACTGCCTCATGTATCCCTTTGATAAAAAAGTGGTATTTATCCATGTTCTAAGATCATGGAATATTTTGCTAATTTTGTTAGTTAGTGTTAATTAATGGACATGGATGTGAAAGTATCAGGGTTTACTTGGAGCAATAGATGGGTGGAAAATAATATCATTCTATTTAGGCTAGATAGAGTGTTCATTTCTAAACAAGGCTTATCCCTATTTAGTGATGCTTCTCTAAGCACACTCTCCAAGGTAGGATCTGATGATAATGCTTTATGGTTTGAATCTCACTACCAATCTAATTTTTTTCCCATGCCATTTCAGTTTGAAGTAATGTGGTGCTCCCATATTGATGATATTCTCACAACGGCACTGAGAGGGGGGGGTGAATCAGTGCAGCTATTTAAAATTTAAATCTATAACACTTAATGCTGAAATAATGCAAGCTCAAAATAGATATAGCAAATGTAACAAAAGAGCAAAACACAACACAAGATGTAACGAGGTTCACCGGTTTGGCTACTCCTCAAAATAGACCGTTTGGACTTCAATCCAAATCCAGCCTTTGCAAAGTTTCAACTTTACAAACAATTTACCAGCACCCACTGGAAGGAGCACCAACCCCCGATTTATCTGCTACAACGAGAAAGGAGCACCAACCCCTTATTCCAAGCACCAACTTGGATCTCTTATTTTTAATCTTAGATTGACATAAGAATGCCTTCCTTCTTACAAGACCCTCACTGGTCTATTGCTCACTCAAATCAATCTCATAGAAGCATAAGGAGAATTGTTAGAGACTCAATATGTTCTATTTCTTACCAAAACCTCTCTTTCAATTTTTCAAGAATAAAACCCGGTTTCAGTAACCTCTCTTACTGCACTTTTTAGCTCTTTATACCGGCTCATTGTTTTCGGCTCATAGCAACGGCTCATTTCAAATGGCTCTACTTTTCCCTCCATTTTCCCAGGCTTTCTCAGCTATATTCAATCCGATGCACTGCAAACCCACTACTGTACCCATGCTGTCGCGTGCTTTCTGCCACACTGTCTCTGACGCGCTCTGTCTTTCAGCCGCTTTATTTTTGACACGCTGACCGTTTTCTCTGCTCATTTCGACGCTCTGTCATTCTTCTGTTCTCTTATACAGTTTTCTTTTGTGTAACAGCACCAACATTCTAATTTTTTAACTTTTTCTTTTTTTATCTCTGGCAGTACATCTTCTCTATTTTTGGTTCATGCTTTTCCCACTCATTTTACACTTACAGTTATAGCGCATGCTTTTTGCATAAATCCTGAAGTACCTTGGATTCACAACAGCACCCATGCTGCCGTGTTTTCTTCTTCCCATTTCCTGTGCTCTTTTCGCCGCACTGCGCACCCACTATAGTAGTCTTATTATTATAATATATTTTGCCTGGTTTTCTTCAGATTCTGTCGACCACTATAGATTCTGTCTGCTTGTTACACGTGTAGCATTTCTGTAACCCCACCTGTAACAGTTCTTGTTTTGTTGCAAGATTTTATTCTACAACTGTCCCTATGTATGCTTCTTCGGCTTGCTACCGTGAAAACCTTACATGTCACGAAATCATGACATTCTCCGCTTTCGTACACTCTACTTCACAAGCACTAGTGAAAACATGACATGTCATGAAATGTGAATTCTGCTGATCTCTTTTCTCTTGCAAAACGGAACATGTCACGAAATCGTGACACCTTTCGCTTCGTACACCTCTCCTTTGCATGCACTAGCGAAAACATGACATGTCATGAAATCGTGACATCTTTCGCATCCGTACAACTCTCTCTTCATGCACTAGCAAAATTCCAACATGTAGCGATATCGCTACATTTTTGTTCCTTGCACTTTTCTTTTGCTTCACCCAAAATCCAACATGTAGCGAAATCGCTACACCTTTTTCCCTTTGCACTTTCTTTTCTTTGGACTCCGAAAATCCAACATGTAGCGAAATCGCTACACCTTTTTCCCTTTGCACTTTCTTTTGCTTCGACCCGCGAAAATCCAACATGTAGCGAAATCGCTACACTTTTTCCCTTTGCACTTTCTTTTGCTTCGGCCCGCGAAAATCCAACATGTAGCGAAATCGCTACACCTTTTCGCCTTAGCACTTTCTCTTTGCTTGCCTCCGAAAATCCAACATGTAGCGAAATCGCTACACCTTTTTCCTTTGCACTTTCTTTTGCTTGGCCTCAAAAATCCAACATGTAGAAATTACATTTTTTTATTTCTTTTTAACATTATTTTTACTATTATCTTCAACATGTAGCAAATCGCTACACTTTTGTTCTTGAACTAAAATTTTTTTACTTTGCTTGCCCGTGAAACTTCAACATGTAGCGAAATCGCTACACTTTTGTTCCTTGGCATCTAAACTTTGCTTCAGCCCGCGAAACTTCAACATGTAGCGAAATCGCTACACTTTTGTTCCTTGGCATCTAAACTTTGCTTCGGCCCGCGAAACTTCAACATGTAGCGAAATCGCTACACTTTTGTTCCTTGGCATCTAAACTTTGCTTCGGCCCATGAAACTTCAACATGTAGCGAAATCGCTACACTTTTGTTCCTTGGCATCTAAACTTTGCTTCGGCCCGTGAAACTTCAACATGTAGCGAAATCGCTACACTTTTGTTCCTTGGCATTTTTTTGCTTGTTTTCTTCGAACATGTCATGAAATCGTTTTCTTCTTTCTTTTTCCCGAACATGTCCGCAAATCGCGTGTTTTCTTCCTTGGCTTTTTCTCCGCAACATGTCCGAAATCGTGACTGTTGTTTTCTTGCTTGCCTTCTTTGCTTCCAACATGTCGTGAAATCATGATAGTTTTTCCACTTGGCTTCTTTGCTTCCAACATGTCGTGAATCGTCAACTCTGGCTTTTTCTTGTTTTCTTCCAACATGTCGTGAAATCATGATAGTTTTTCCACTTGGCTTCTTTGCTTCCAACATGTCACGAAATCGCGATAGTTTTTCCACTTGGCTTCTTTGCTTCCAACATGTCACGAAATCACGACAGTTTTTCTACTTGGCTTCTTTGCTTCCAACATGTCGTGAAATCGTGACAGTTTGCCTTGCGCCTTCTCTCTCCTCGGCCATGTCGTGAAATCGTGACAATTTTGACAGCATTTTCTCTCTCCTCCGAGATGTCACGAAATCGTGACAGAAAACATGTCGCGATATCGCGACAGTTTTCTTACTTGTCTTTTTCTTTGATTTTTTGAATCTGGGCCACTTCTGTCTTCCTGGAAACTTACTGTACATGATCTCACTGACCTCTGAACTCTTGTCCACTGCATCAACTGGTCTGTCTGTTTGTGTTGACAACAATGACAATACTTTTTTTGCATCTTGCTCAACAATCTCCCCCTTTGGAATTGTTGGCAACACTCATGCAATTTTCTCGTAATTTTTGTAATTCTTCTCCCCCTTTGACAATAATACCAAAGGGCTACTGCAGACTCCCCCTGAGTCTATGCACAACATTCTCAGACACATATTGTTATAGTTAGCAAAAATCATGAATGTGAGCAAAACTATAAACATAGGCATAAATGCTCCCCCTAAGAATGTGATCCCAATTGATAGTCGGTTCTTGGGAAATGTGACCACTCCCAACTTACTCCGAAGGTACTCAAAAACTTCCTTGGGCAATGGTTTTGTGAATATGTCTGCTACTTGCTCTGTAGTTGGAACAAAATCCAATTTGACCTCACCTTCTGCAACTTTATCCTTCAAAAAGTGATACCGGATTGCAATATGTTTGGTGCGGGAATGCATAACCGGATTCTTTGAGATGTTAATTGCACTGGTATTATCACATTTAATGGAAATTGGCTCTTTGAAATTAATACCCAGATCTTTCAGTGTTTGTCTCATCCATAATATCTGTGTATAGCATGTTGTTGCTGCAATGTATTCTGCTTCTGCTATGGATAAAGAGACTGATTCTTGTTTCTTGTTGTGCCATGCTACCAATCTGTCTCCAAGATAAAATGCACCTCCACTGGTACTCTTTCTGTCATCTATACATCCTACCCAATCTGCATCTGAATATGCAATCAGAGTGAAGTCTTTTCCTTTTGGATACCATAACCCATACTCCATAGTACCCTTGAGGTACCTAAAAATCCTTTTCACAGCTGTCACATGAGTCTCTTTTGGACTAGCCTAAAATCTTGCAACCATGCAAACTGCCTGTAAGATATCCGGTCTGGTGGCTGTCAAATACAACAGGCTCCCAATCATAGATCTGTACATTGTTTGATCAACATCTGGAGATTTGTCATCCTTGCTTAACTTGCAGCTTGTTATCATAGGAGTGCTAACAGGTTTACTATCCTCCATTGTGAACTTTTTCAGCATTTCTTTCACATATTTTACTTGAGAAATAAAAATTCCTTTGTCAGTTTGATTAACTTGCAGTCCGAGGAAATATGAAAGTTCACCAATCATAGACATTTCAAATTCTTTCTGCATTTTATTTGCTATGTCTCTACATGACTCATCATTGCTGCTGCCAAATATTATATCATCTACATAAACAACAAGGACAATAAGATTGCCATTCTCTGTTTTGATATATAAATTGTTGTCCACCATACCTTTCTTGAACCCTTGCTGAGTGAGATAGCTGTCCAGTATTGCATACCATGCTGTGGTGCCTGTTTCAAGCCATACAATGCTTTCTTCAGCTTGCAAACAAAGTTGGGATTATCACAGAGTTGAAAACCATCTGGCTGTTCAATATAAACTTCTTCTTCAAGATTTCCATTCAGAAATGCTGATTTCACATCCATCTGATAAACTTTGAAATTCCTGTGAACTGCTAAAGCCAGAAACAGTCTGATTGCTTCAAGTCTGGCCATTGGTGCAAAAGTTTCTTCAAAGTCAATCCCTTCAACTTGAGCATAGCCTTTACAGACCAATCTTGCTTTATTCCTTACAACCTGTCCATCTTCATTCAATTTGTTTCGAAAAATCCATTTTGTACCGATTATGTTTTTATTTGCAGGCCTTGGTACTAATTCCCAGGTTTTGTTTTTCTCAATCTGATCAAGTTCTTCATTTATTGACTCCATCCAACTTTCATCTGTGCTTGCTTCAGCAACATTTTTGGGTTCAATGCTGGATAACAGGGAGTAGTTACTTACTACTCTTCTTCTTGTCTTAACACCAACTGTGGGGTCCCCAATAATTTGCTCTCTGGGATGATTTTTTTGCCAGCTTCCAGTTTTGAATTTATTGTTTTCTTCTACTTCTGAATCAATACTTAAATCATCTGGGTCAATTTTTTGATTCTCTTCTGCTTCCTTTTCTTCATCTCCTTCAATAGCTTCTTTATAAATAGGGTAGTTTTCTTCACAATTGATCGTTTGTTTCCTATCTTCATCAAATTTAACATCAACACTTGTCTACAATTTTCTTTAGCCTTTTGTTGTAGCATTTGTAAGCTTTGCTTTTTGATGAATAGCCAACAAAGATACCTTCATCAGCTCTATCTTCAAACTTACCAAGATTATCTTCAGTTCTTTTGATGTAACACTTGCTGCCAAAGACTTTGAAGTATTTTGTTGTTGCCTTCTTGCCGAACCAAAGCTCATAAGGGGTTTTGCTTTCATGTGTCCTCAACATGCACCTGTTTTGGATATAAACTGTAGTATGGACTGCCTCTTTCCAAAATCTGTCTGCAATTTTGCTTTCAGTCAACATTGTTCGTGCCATTTCCTGTATAGTTCTGTTCTTTCTTTCTACAACACCATTCTGCTGAGGTGTCCTTGCTGCTGAAAACTGTCTTCTGATCCCATATTTTTGACAGTATTCTTCAAACTCCTCTGAGATGAACTCTCCTCCTCTATCTGATCTTAAACATTTGATCCTCTTTCCTGTTTCATTTTCAACTTGGTTTTTGAAAGTCTTGAACATTTCAAAAGCTTCAGATTTATGCTTTAAAAAGAATATCCAGGTCATTCTGGAATAGTCATCTATGCACAACATAAAGTATTTATCACCATTTATACTTTGTGTTCTCATGGGTCCACATAAATCAGTATGAATTAGTTCTAAAGGTTTGCTGGTAAAGTACTCCTTTGATTTAAATGTGGCTCTAGTTTGTTTCCCCTTTTGGCATGAAGCACATATGCTATTTGAAGGTTTGCCAATAGTGGGTATATCTCTTACTGCCCTTTTTGAGCTGATTTTTACCAGATTGTCAAAGCTTATATGACCGAGCCTCTTGTGCCACAGCCAATTTTCATCTTCCTGTCCAATCATGCACGATCCTTCTGAAGTCTCTGAGAGAGTATACAGATTTCTAGAAGTCCTCAATCCAGTGGCTATCAACTTCCCACTGTTTGCTTTTCTTACTTCACAACCCTGCCTTTTAAAAATTACTTCATGACCTTTGTCACAAATTTGACTTATGCTCAGCAAGTTATGCTTCAGACCAATAACAAACAATACTTCTTTAGATTTTATTTTTTCATCACTTATCTTGACTGATCCTTTGCCAACTATCTTGGCTCCATCATTATTTCCAAATTTTACAGAACCACCTTCATATTTCTGTAATTTCTCAAATTTTTGTTTGTCACCTGTCATGTGACTGGAGCATCCACTATCTAGTATCCATGGTGCAGATTTGTTCTGTGCTTTGAATGTTGTCTGTACAATCAAGGATTCCTTTTCTTCCTTGGGTTGCTCCTTTTCTCTCCACTCTAGTTTGACTGTAGTTTTGGATACTTGTTTAGCCTTTTCCCTTTCATTGACTTGTGCCTGTTTTTCGAGAAATTTTCTGTTTTGTTTCAATCCATTTGGTTGATATTTTCTTCCCTGATTTTTATTTCCTGCAAAAGAGCTACGACAATTTCTTGCAATATGTCCAAAGTTATGACAGTTATAACATTCTACTGCATATTCTATCAAAGGTGAAAAAACATTTCTACTATTGAAATTCCTTTGTCCTATATTATACCTGCAATTTGAAATTTTATGACCATAAGCATTGCATTTAAAACAATAACCAGAAAAGGAATGATTAAACCTGGGTGCAGATCTTTGCCAGTTTGAAGTAGGAGCCATGAATCTTCTCCTTCTTGGATGTGTGACTTTTGTGAATCCATCTTTGTCAGTACTCTTCTTGAGTCCGGCATTATTGCTTTCTTTGGCATGATTTGTTTTTTCTAGATCAACTCTGATCTTTTCTTCTTTCTTTATGGGTTCTACATTTAAGGCCTTTGAACCCTTTGATGATTCTCCTTCATCGAAGCCCAAACCAAATTTGATGTCGGAAGGCCTTTGGTTATTTAACATTTTATCCAGCTTTACAATACTTGTCTTCAAACTTATGATAACAGCTCAATTTCCTATTCATCTCCTCTAGTTGCATCCTTAACTTAACAATGTCTTCTTCTAGCTTGCTGCATTCATCTGTCTTTATAGTTAATTGTACATCGAGAACTTTAGACATTTTCTTAAATTCATCTGTCTGTACTTTCAAGTTGTTTATTATTTCATTGGCATCCTCAAGCTTTCTTGAAACCTTTTTATTCTTTTTCCTTTCTGAGCTCAGTTCTTTAAGTGCAGCAACTAACTCACCTTCCAGATAAACTTCAGCCTCATCTTCAGGTTTCTCATTACACTCCGGTTTTTCCTCTGTTATTCTTTCTTCAAATGCCATGAACAGAGCTTCATCTGCTTCTTCTTCAGAATCCTCACCGGAGCAGTCTTCAGAAGAGCTGACATTCTTGGATATGAAACTTTTCTTCTTGAAGTTGCTTTTTCTAAAATGTGGTTTCTTCTTCCAGTCACTTCTTTCTTGGTGTGACCCTTCACCACTTTTGTTTTTCTCATTCATAGGGCATTTAGTTGCAAAGTGCCCGATGCCTCCATAGTTGAAACACTTAAATGGTAACTTACCTCTGTACTTTCCTTTTCCCTTTATTAGTTTTCTAACAAAGTTTGCTTCTGTTTCATCTGAAGATTCTTCTTCTGCAGATTCTTGATTAGCTTTTATATTTTTGTGTGCTTTAAAAGCAGCTTCTCTGTCTGAGGGCTTAGTTTGTCCTATTCTCATTTCATATGCAGTTAAAGAACCATGCATTTCATCCATGCTAAAAGAATTTAGATCTTTAGCTTCTTCTATAGCAGAAACTTTAGAATCAAATCTTTTATGAAGAGTTCTTAATACCTTTTTCACGATGACCGCATCTTCTATTTCCTCACCGAGTCCTCTAATTGCATTAATGATTCCGTTGACTCTCAGCATATAAGCCTCTATGTTCTCATCATCATTCATTTTTAATGCTTCAAACTAAGCTCGATGCGTCTGTAGCTTGGCTTCCTTGATCTTGTTGTCTCCTTCATGAATGCTCTGCAGTTTGTCCCACATGTCTTTTGTTGTTTTACAGCTCATGATCCTTATCAGTTCACTGTCTACTAACCCACACATTATAGCATTCTTTGCTTTAGAGTTATTCTCAAACTTTTTCTTCTCAGCAGCATCTGTTGGAGGAATAGAGGGTATTATGTATCCACTGTCTACAGACTCCCAAATGTCATATCCCAAAGCACACAGATAAGTCTGCATCCTGAGTCTCCAGAAAGAGTAATTAGTTCCATCGAACAAAGGAGCTTTGTTGGATGAAAATCCTTCACCACCGGCCATTGTGATTCTTCCAAGATCACCTTAGCTGATTAAGCTAGTTCAGGAACCTTGCTCTGATACCAATTGATATTCTCACAATGGCACTGAGAGGGGGGGTGAATCAGTGCAGCTATTTAAAATTTAAATCTGTAACACTTAATGCTGAAATAATGCAAGCTCAAAATAGATATAGCAAATGTAACAAAAGAGCAAAACACAACACAAGATGTAACGAGGTTCACCGGTTTGGCTACTCCTCAAAATAGACTGTTTGGACTTCAATCCAAATCCAGCCTTTGCAAAGTTTCAACTTTACAAACAATTTACCAAACACCCACTGGAAGGAGCACCAACCCCTGATTTATCTGCTACAACAGAAAGGAGCACCAACCCCTTATTCCAAGCACCAACTTGGATCTCTTATTTTTAATCTTAGATTGACATAAGAATGCCTTCCTTCTTACAAGACCCTCACTGGTCTATTGCTCACTCAAATCAATCTCATAGAAGCATAAGGAGAATTGTTAGAGACTCAATATGTTCTATTTCTTACCAAAACCTCTCTTTCAATTTTTCAAGAATAAAACCCGATTTCAGTAACCTCTCTTACTTCACTTTTTAGCTCTTTATATCGGCTCATTGTTTTTGGCTCATAGCAATGGCTCATTTCAAACGGCTCTACTTTTCCCTCCATTTTCCTAGGCTTTCTCAGCTACGTTCAATCCGATGCACTGCAGACCCACTACTGTACCCATGCTGCCGCGTGCTTTCTGCCACACTGTCTCTAATGCGCTCTGTATTTTAGCCACTTTCTTTCTGACACGCTCTGACAGTTTTCTCTGCTCATTTCGGTGCTCTATCATTCTTCTGTTCTCTCTTACAGTTTTCTTTTGTGTAACAGCACCAACATTCTAATTTTTTAACTTTTTCTTTTTTATCTCTGGCAGTACATCTTCTCTATTTTTGGTTCATGCTTTTCTCGCTCATTTTACACTTACAGTTACAACGCATGCTTTTTGCACAAATCCTGAAGTACCTTGGATTCACAACAGCACCCATGCTGCCGCATTTTCTTCTTCTCGTTTCCCGTGCTCTTTCCACCGCACCGCGCACCCACTATAGTAGTCTTATTATTATAATATATTCTGCCTAGTTTTCTTTAGATTCTGTCGGCCACTGTAGATTCTGTCCGCTTGTTACACGTGTAGCATTTATGTAACCCCACCTGTATCAATTCTTGTTTTGCTGTGATATTTTATTCTGCAACTGTCCCTATGTATGCTTCTTTGGCTTGCTACCATGAAAACCTTACATGTCATGAAATCATGACATTCTCTGCTTTCGTACACTCTACTTCGCAAGCACCAACGAAAACATGACATGTCATGAAATCGTGACACATTCGCTGCCTTGATCTCTTTTTTGTTTCTTGCCAGCGAAAATGAAACATGTCACGAAATCGTGACACCTTTCACTACCGTACACTTCTCCTTTGCATGCACTAGCAAAAACATGACATGTCACGAAATCGTGACTTCTTTCGCATCCGTACAACTCTCTCTTCATGCACTAGCGAAATTCCAACATGTAGCGATATCGCTACATTTTTGTTCCTTGCACTTTTCTTTTGCTTCAGCCCGCGAAAATCCAACATGTAGCGAAATCGCTACACCTTTTTCCCTTTGCACTTTCTTTTGCTTCGACCTCCGAAAATCCAACATGTAGCGAAATCGCTACACCTTTTTCCCTTTGCACTTTCTTTTGCTTCGGCCCGCGAAAATCCAACATGTAGCGAAATCGCTACACTTTTTTCCCTTTGCACTTTCTTTTGCTTCGGCCCACAAAATCCAACATGTAGCGAAATCGCTACACCTTTTTCCCTTTGCACTTTCTTTTGCTTCGGCCTCCGAAAATCCAACATGTAGCGAAATCGCTACACCTTTTTCCCTTTGCACTTTCTTTTGCTTCAGCCCACGAAAATCCAACATGTAGCGAAATCGCTACACTTTTTTCCCTTTGCACTTTCTTTTGCTTCGGCCCATGAAAATTCAACATGTAGCGAAATCGCTACACTTTTGTTCCTTGCACTTCCAACTTTGCTTCGGCCCACGAAACTTCAACATGTAGCGAAATCGCTACACTTTTGTTCCTTGGCACTAAACTTTGCTTCAGCCCACGAAACTTCAACATGTAGTGAAATCACTACACTTTTGTTCCTTGGCATCTAAACTTTGCTTCGGCCCGTGAAACTTCAACATGTAGCAAAATCGCTACACTTTTGTTCCTTGGCATCTAAACTTTGCTTCGGCCCGTGAAACTTCAACATGTAGCGAAATCGCTACACTTTTGTTCCTTGGCATCTAAACTTTGCTTCGGCCCGTGAAACTTCAACATGTAGCGAAATCGCTACACTTTTGTTCCTTGGCACTTTTTCTCTGAACATGTCACGAAATCGTGACAGTTTTCTTCCTTAGCGCTTTTTCTCTGAACATGTCATGAAATCGTGACAGTTTTCTTCCTTAGCGCTTTTTCTCCGAACATGTCACGAAATCATGACAGTTTTCTTCCTTAGCCTTCTTTCTCTGAACATGTCGCTAATCGTGAAGTTTTCTTCCTTAGCGCTTTTTCTCCGAACATGTCACGAAATCACGACAGTTTTCTTGCTTGCCTTCTTTGCTTCCAACATGTCACGAAATCGTGACAGTTTTTCCACTTGGCTTCTTTGCCTCCAACATGTCGCGAAATCACGACAGTTTTTCTACTTGGCATCTTTTCTTCCAACATGTCGCGAAATCATGACAGTTTTTCTACTTGGCTTCTTTTCTTCCAACATGTCGTGAAATCGCGACAGTTTTTCTACTTGGCATCTTTTCTTCCAACATGTCGCGAAATCGCGATAGTTTTTCTACTTGGCTTCTTTTCTTCCAACATGTCACGAAATCGCGACAGTTTTTCTACTTGGCATCTTTTCTTCCAACATGTCGCAAAATCGCTATAGTTTTTCCACTTGGCTTCTTTTCTTCCAACATGTCATGAAATCGTGACAGTTTTTCTACTTGGCATCTTTTCTTCCAACATGTCACGAAATCACAACAGTTTGCCTTGCGCCTTCTCTCTCCTCAACCATGTCATGAAATCGTGACAATTTTGATAGCATTTTCTCTCTCCTTCGAGATGTCGCGAAATCGCGACAAAAAACATGTCGCGATATCGCGACAGTTTTCTTACTTGTCTTTTTCTTTGATTTTTTGAATATGGGCCACTTCTGTCTTCCTAGAAACTTACTGTACATGATCTCACTAACCTTTGAACTCTTGTCCACTGCATCAACTGGTCTATCTGTTTGTGTTGACAACAATGACAATACTTTTTCTGCATCTTGCTCAACAATTGAGTTGGAGAAAAGGGTTATGGAGTGGTGGTCATAATAGGTTCTAGGTGTGGGAGTGACCAAAGTGATGAACAAGTTAAAATTGGTCAAGAACAGGTTGAAAATTTGGAACAAAGTAGTGTTCGAGGACATTATTAAAGCCAATGCAGACATCAATAGTAAATTGAAGGAAATGGATTTAGAAATTGAAGCTACCCGTCTATCGGAGGCAACTAGAAGCAAAGAAAAAATGATTTTAGCCAATCTTCATAATATGATAAAAAGAGAAGAAATTATGTGGAAATAGAAATCCAAGGTTTTATGGCTAAATGAAGGCAATCAAAATACTATATTCTTCCACTCCTTAACATTAAAACACAAAATATTTAATAGAATATGAGTAATATCTAGAGGGGATGGATCAATATCATAGGATATCCATGATATCAGACCTGAGGTAGTTTATTTTTACAATTCCTTGATGGGATTCAAAAATTTCAAAGATAGAGAGGTAAAATATTTTGTTCCAAGTTCCATTCCTATATTAGTTTTAGAGGAAATTAATCTTAATCTTAAAGAACACCTCTTAGATGAGGAAATCAGGTCAATTACCTTTAGAATGGGGGTACTAAAATCAATAGGCCTAGACAACTTCCCTCCTCTATTATTTTAAAAATTCTAATATGTAGTTGGAAAAGACGTTTGAAAGGTAGCAAAGAAGATTCAAAGATCTAAATTCATTATAGATGGGGTGAAACCTTGCTTACTTTAATCCCCAAGTCAATTGGTGCCAGCTCCTTCAATGAATTTAGGCCAATAAGTCTATGTAACACAATTTATAAAATAGGTCCGAGGTGTAGACCAATTGGTTCGAAGGGGGGTGGAGGTTCAAGGTTCAATTCTCGGGCCTTGTCAGACTAAAAACTTGTCCCTTTCCTGGTGCTTTCAGTGGCATAAAATGTTTAAAATGATTGTGGCATGGTGGTTATAGGGGTGAATAGTGCAAATATCTATGTGGTGGCTTTCAGGATGGACAAAGCAGAATACTATGGCGACCATAAAAAGTTGGATAGCCTACTCAGATTCGTGGTAGCTACCGATTCCACCATGTTAAAAAAAAACATAGTTTATAAAATCTTGTCCAAGTCACTTTCTAACAGACTAAAACTATTGCTTCCTTTACTAATTGATAGAGCTCAAAGTGGATTCATAGCTAGCAGGAAAATTTTAGATGGTTTTCTAGCTGTCCATGAAATTATTCACTCTATCCGAGATAATGGAAGTCCCTGTCTCTTCCTCAAACTGGACATGAACAAGGTTTATGATAGATTTTCTTGGAATTTCATGATGGAGGTACTAATAAAATTTGGTTTCAACGAGAATTGGATTAATCTTATTAGGGATTACATGTCAACAACCAAGTTTTTAATGCTAAATGGATCTTCGATAGGGTACTTTCAAAGCTCTAGAGGCCTACATCAAGGTAATATATTATCTCCTTTTCTTTTCATTCTGATGGTGGATGCTCTTGGCAAGTTTTTTCTAGTGTATCCTTCCTTAGAAGGCCTCAATTTTGTAACCTCAATCAACCCGATTACTCATTTCTAATTCATAGATGACACACTCCTATCCTTGTTTGCTTTGATGGTCCAAGCTAGAAAGATAAAATACATTCTCTCTATATGAGAGAGCATCTAGGTAAAGAATTAATTTTTTTTTAAAGTTTGATTTATTTAATAAACACTCCTCCTGCCTAATAGATAAAGATAGCTGACATAATCGGTTATAATGTGGCAGATGTTTTAGCAACTTATTTGGGTTTGCCTCTCTTCATAGGTAGAATGTAAGATAATATTTGGGACTTGATGGTGGAAATATTATAGAGGAAATTGACTTCTTGGAAAGGAGTCTAATTAAGCCAAGAAAGTAAGCTAATAGTGGTTAAGTTGGTTCTTCAAAGCATTCATATATTCTTTATGTCTATTTTCAATTTTTTAGTGAAAGCTCTATTGAAGCTCGAGTGAATCCAAAAAAAAAAAATTTGGGCTAGAGCTGATGACCATAAGAAGTTTCATTTAGTATACTAGAGTCAAGTTTGCTCTATTTTCAAATGATGAATGAAGCATTTGTCATGAAATAAGGATGGAAAATAATGAGAAAGGAGGACCTAGAATGGGTGGATATCATTGCAACAAAATATATTTCTCATTCTAGAAACTTTAGTAATGTCCCATATCTTAGAGGGAGCCTCAATATTTTGGTGTAGTCTTCACAATTCTAAAGATGCTCTTATCAAATGTTCCAGATGGATTTTGGAAAATAGAAGTTCCATTAGCTTTTGGAAGCACACTTGGCTCATTGACTATCCTTTACTACAAAATTTTCATATTTCTCCAATTGACAGCCTCACCAAAAGGCTAGGATGGTCATCAATAGGTGACTTCATAGACTCAATGAAGGGTCAAAGGTCCTAGAAATAGATTCCTTCTTCTAGTTACGACATAGATGAATGTGTTGCTTGGAGTGTAATTCAAAATTTGTTGAGGTTGTAGGTTATAAGAGCTTATGAGGTGAGTGACTACATCATATGGAAAAATGAGAGGTTTCTTTTTGGTCAAATTAGCTTATAACCTCCTTAATGTCCACTCTCCTCTTTGGATCCCCCTTATAAGGTCTAGTTGAAGCATTTAACACCAATTGTAAATATTATCTTCTAGATAGCCATTCAAAATAAATATCTAATGATAAAAAATATTTGTAAGAAAGGTATGATCCTATTCAGTAGATGTTATCTTTGTGGGGTTGCTAAGGAAATGACTTCTTATTTGTTTTTTCAGTGTCAATTTCTAGGATAGTGTTGAGTTTTATTTCTCGGTCCTTGGATGGTCAATGGGTTTTCCCTTGGTCTATTATGGATTTATGCTCACAATGGATCTCCCCATTTAGTTCCTCTAATTTAGCCTGGTTATGGAAATTATTACTCCCAAATGCCTTCTAGGGTATTTTGTGGGAACAAAACAAAAGGACTTTCAAAAATTTTAAGAAAAATTCAGAGTCAGTTTGTTCGAGAATTATGGATAGCTCGATTGAAAATATTATTGTTACTTTTTTAGATCTTGAGGTAGGTAGAGGATGTGAAGCAAGGCTAGAATTTGAGATAGGTTTTCTTGAAAGGTAGGGATCAATGGAATCCCCTCAATTGAGACAAATATCCTTGGTGAAATGGTCCCTACCCTCACTTGGGTGGATCAAACTCAATTTTGACGAGGCCTCGAAAGCAAACCTAGATCCGACAAGAGCTGGTGGGGTTTTTAGAAATGATAAGGGAATCCTTGTTGGTACCTACATAGAGAATATTTTATTTTAAATTTTACAATTTGTTGAAGCTAGAGTGGTCTTACCAGGTCTCATCCTAATTAAAAACATGGGCTTCCAGAAACTCATTGTAGAGGGTGATTCATTGAATACAATCAACTTGTTAGGGTCCTCCTCCTATCCAATTTGGTCAACTGATAATATTATTTATGAAGCAATAACTCTTAGCTATAGAGAGGAAGTGCATATTCAACATATATTCTGGTAAGGAAACACTACGATAGACTTAATGGCTAATTTAGGCATCCAATAATAGGAGCTAAAGATTTGGGTTGCAAATTTCCCTCCTTATATTTAGATATTAATTAGTGATGATAATGGTTGAGCTCAATATGATTTTATGTAGGATGGGAGTGGATTTTGGTTCTTCTATGGGTACTCCTAATATTTTATTTTTAAGGGGCCCATCTTCAAGTATGCCAACTTATTATTGTTCTTATATTCTTCTCTTGGCGCTCGATGAGTTTATTTCCTATTTAATGAGTGGCTCTTTAGTTCATTTTAATGGAGTGACCATTTCATCCATTCTTCATTGTAATTTTACCATTTCTATTTATAGTATATTTCATTCATATTGATGTCTCACTTTCTTGCATATTTCTTATATTTTATTAGGACCTATGATAGATCTCTCCATTGCATATATACTCAAAAGTTAACAGTGGTATCAGAGCCATGGTGAATCGAGATAGGAATACCTACATCCATCATAATAGAATTCCAGTAGGTGCAAAGGAATAGGGAGAGTCACCATTGCTACTATTGGCATGCATATTTGCAAACCATATTTACCATTATGCACCACTGTATGCAAAACTTGCCATTAGGAATTGTAGACATCAAAATCCAACACCTTCAAAGTCACATTTATCACCCCATCATAAAATTCTACATAATTAACTATATGCCTAAGTTCTAACTTAGGAATATAAAATCCTGCACATTATCCTATTTTCCAAATTTATTAAATCTGGAAAATCACCCTAGGATGCCCTACTTGCCCACTGGACATGTGTCCAGGACACTTCACCTAGCATCTTTGCCACATCTCACCCACTCTTGTCCCCCTTTTATTTGAACATGGGATATATTCCCAACACCCATACCACATCTCATTCATTTTTGTCTCCCTTGACCCTTCACATAGGATAGGATCCTAAATTTCACTCCACATGTAGCCACATCACCCCAGTTAAGTGAGGCACACTAAATGACTCACAGTAACTGCCCCTTCCACATAGTAGTATAGATTTACCACTTGTCAAGTTGGGCTTGCCACCTCCCATTTCCCTCCAAAACCCCAAGAGGCCTATAAAGGTGCCATGTTTCCACCAAGAAAATGGAGCTGAATTTGCATACCGACAGGCCGCCAAAATTGACCTAGATCCAACGAGCAATTGTGAGCATGAGCATCACTCTATATTGCTGGTTCGAATCCTGAGGTAATCTATTTTTATATGAAACTACCCGTCCATAGTTCCATAGTAAAAAATGTGCACCCATGGTTTCATATCCACAGTTTCACGGTTTCCAGTCCATTACTACGTGTTCACAGTTTCGTAGTCCTTAGCACAAAAACCACACGTACATCAAAGATCGATAAAGAAATTTATTTGTTAGCGAGGCTTTTATCTGTTAACTGCTTATGTCACTTGTTTTGTATGATTACTTGCTTAGGGTTTATGCATAGCATTGGTTTTATTGATCAAATATATAGGTGCTACTAATCTCTTTGTCAGTTTGAATGTGTGTAGGCGACAGGTACTTTGGAGAAGTTGTTGAAGCTGGAGTGGTCCCTTGTTGGATACCAAATCCCACTCACCTTGGATTGCAATTGGAAGAACTAAGAGCATGAGTTCCTACGAAGGGTTGGAATATCCTTGTTCCATCCAATTATTCACTTGTAACAATACAAAGAGGATAAAATTGTAACATTGCTCCCAAACACACTTGGGGCAATTCAAAATTTATTTGTAACATTTGTATCAAATATCAATAAAGAAAGCAATTTTGGCAATTTTATTTCTCTATATTCTCATTTTCAGTTTGTTTAGTTCTTTTGGTTACAGGAATCAATTTATAGAAATAGAAACAGTAGTCAACAAGATTAGAAAAGTGAGGACTAAAATAAATCTCATTTGCGAAAAATTTGAGATCATATTTGTCTAGTATTTCCACAAAGTTGTAGAAACAATCGTGAAGAATAGGACTCAACATTCATACCACTATATTGACAAACCAACTAGTGAAAATTATCTCCATATTGATAAGTTTTTTTGTTCTAGTTTCTAACAACTTGTTGTAGGAAAAATGAGATTCAATAAAAGGTTGTAAAGCTTTCTACAATAGAGTTAGGAAGAATATCTTCTTAGAATCATTCCAACACTTGCAACAACAAGGAGAAGTCTAAATATTTCAAAAACCTTGAGAAAGTTCCCATTACAAGATTTGCAATCCTGCAAATTACAGAAGTAAAGAAAGGGGTCATATAATCCTTATAAGAAGACTCAAGGAAGAAGAGACTATAGAAGTTGAGTCATAGGAGGAGATAGTATATTGGTGATCTCCATTCAAGATTAATACCTATAGAGTGCAGAAGAAAAATATGCCAAAGAAGAGTAGAAGAAGAATAGGCCAAATAAGCCTAAAAGGAGAATAGGTCAGAAAATCCTAGAAGAAAAAAAGCCATAGAAGCCTTAATTCTAAAGAAAACTTTAGAAAAATAATTCTTGATTCAGAAGTAAACTCCATAGAAGAGTTTCTAAAGAAAATTTTGGAAAAAAAAATATTCAGAAGAAAAATTTTTGATTTAGAAGAATACTCCAGAGAAGAGTTCCTGAAGATTACTTCATAGAAGATTTTTCGATTCAGAAGATAAATTCCTAATTCAGAAGAAAACTCCAAAAAGGAGTTCCTAGATAAGACTCCTAAGAAGAGTCCAATAAATTGGAGATTGGTGATCTCCTTACCAATTAAAAATTTCCTTCAATAAGGAATTAAAGAGATCAATAAAATATCTCATTGAAGAACCTCCATTCCTAGAAGAAAGAGAAGGACTAGGAGAGTTATGTTCAAATCTAAAAGTAGTATAAATAGAGATCTAAGAGGAATATCTCATCACCAACACTTTCAAAAGTACAAGGTTGAATAAAAGTTATCAATTGGAAGACCAAGGAAGCTATGAGATAGAAGACCTTGGAGAGATCTAAAGGAGGAAAAGATGAAGGCTTAGAGAGCCTTGTTGTAGAGCTCATAGAAGCATCATTAAAATATTTCCTAGGAGAACTCATTGGATAAATCCACTACCAAGGAGAAATATCTTGATAGTGAAGGACTTGGGATAATTGTTACCATTTGACAACTAGCCCAAGAGAAAAATAATTTGGCAAGGATTATCAAATCCTAGAAGAAGAATTTAGCAAGGAGTGTCAAATCTAGAAGAAGAATCCAATGAAAAGCTCAAGAAATTCAAAATCTTAAGAAGAATATCCTATTTTAAGTCAAAATTTGACAAGAAGCTTAAAGGAAGATTTAGAGAGAAGAAGCCTACCAAATCTAGGAGATTTGGAGATTACCTCTCACATAAAGGAGGCATAGTTTAGATAAAGGAGTTATCTAAATATATAGTAGAAAGTAGAAGAACACTAGAAGTATTAAGCCACCAAATCCAAGGATCAAGATAGAGATTTCAAGGCCATAATTTGGTGAAGAAAGATTTTTTTCGAGATAATCAGCGCGGGAAAGCTATAAATTCATCCATATACTACAAGGCAACAACTTAGTGAATAAGAAGCACCAATATCATCATATACTTCAAAAGACATCAAAAAGGTAAGAAACTAGGATGCAATTAGTTGAAATTCAAATTAGGGTTCATTATCAAATTCTATTAAGCACTATATCTGGATTAAAAGTTGTAGAAAAATAAATTCCAATATAGTCTTCAATTGCAAAAAGGGAGAATTCATTTTAAAGATTATTTGCACATTAAATAGGAGTTGTATATTTTCTAGAGAAAGAAAATTATCATCTACGTATTTGCTATCTAGAAATCAAGAAAACTATATCCTACAATATTGATTGTAGTGAAAAGTTACGAAATATTCATTAAGGATAAATTACATATTACTCTTAAAAGTTGCAACAATTATTAAGTGCATTTAGAAATAGAGACCTGAGAGGAATATCTCATCACCAAAACTTCCAAAAGCAGAAGGTTGAAGAAAAGATCTCAGTTGGAAGACCAAAAAAGCTACGATATAGAAGACCTTAAAGAGGTCTAAAGGAGGAAAAGAAGAAGGCTTGGAGAGCCTTGTTGTAGAGCTCACAGAAGAATCGTTAAAAGAGTTCCTAGGAGAACTCATTGGATAAATCCACTACCAAGGAGAAATATCCTGATAGTGAAGGACTTGGGATAATTGTTGTAATTTGACAACTAGCCCAAGAGAAAAATAATTTGGCAAGGATTACCAAATCCTAGAAGAAGAATTTAGCAAGGAGTGTCAAATCTAGAAGAAGAATCCAATGAAAATCTCAAGGCATTTAGAATCTTAAGAAGAATATCCTGTTTTAAGTCAGAATTTGACAAGAAGCTTAAAGGAAGATTTAGAGAGAAGAAGCCTACCAAATATAGGATATTTGGAGATTACCTCTCACATAAATGAGGCATAGTTTAGATAAAGGAGTTCTCTAAATATATAGTATAAAGTAGAAGAACACTGGAAGTATTAAGCCACCAAATCCAAGGATCAAGATAGAGAGTTCAAGGCCACAATTTGGTGAAGCAAGAATTTTTTTGAGATAGTCAACAAGAAAGATGCAAATTCATCCATCTAGTACAAGGCAACAACTTGGTGAATAAGAAGCACCAATATCATCATCTACTTCAAAAGCCATCAAAAAGGTAATAAACTAGGATGCAATTAGTTGAAATTCAAATTAGGGTTCATTATCAAATTCTATTAAGCTCCATATCTGGATTAAAAGTTGTAGAAAAATAAATTCCAATATAGTCTTCAATTGCAAAAAGGGAGAATTCATTTTAAATATTATTTGCACTTAAATAGGAGTTGTATATTTTCTAGAGAAATAAAATTATCATCTATGTATTTGCTATCTAGAAAGCAAGAAAACTATATCCTACAATGTTGATTGTAGTGAAAAGTTGCGGAATATTCATTAAGGATAAATTACAAATTACTCTTAAAAGTTGCATAAATTATTAAGTGCATTTAGAATTAATTTGAGAGCTTATTATTGGGAGGAATAAGGTGAGATTATTAAAGTGTATTAAGGTATAAATTATAGAGATTCATTGGACTAAAATAGTTAATAATTAACTAGTTACTCTTAAAGGATTATTGAATGTTTTGATGGTTAAATATCGAAGAACACAAAATCAACATATTATCAAGGTATTTGGAAACACCATTCAATGCATAGAACCTACAACATCTTGTGGCCAAAAGAAAGCCACCATTAAAATCTACAAAGGAGCTAAAAATTGAGACTTAGAGAGTCTCATATTGAAAGTGCACTTAGGGTTTCATTAAAATAATAAGTTCAGATATTTCTACTTAAAAGGATGCATATTATTAGCTTGGTTTTACTCTTACTAAATTGTCCAAGCAAATTACTGAAAGGAGCATTTCAGAAAGGAGCATTCGGTCCATCATATTTGTGTAAAATGTATCTAATATAAGGCACTATTCTTATCCATTAAAGAAGGAAAAAAGGTCATATAATACAACGATCATCATCCCAGTAGGTATAAGGGTAGATTTCAACCAAGAAAAGAAAGTCATCGAGGAGCACATAATTCTCAAGATTTACGATGTCAAAAGACACCATTGCTCCACATAAAAGCATCCAAATGCAAGCATTCACCAGCAATATCAAATCCCACACAAGGCCATTATAAATCATGGAAAAAAATGATAGCATTAATTTCCATACTATAGGGTGCTCATCTACGTAAAAAGACATCAAAAAATCTACTTTGATCAACATGGAACGAACATTACAAGAAGTTGTTACAAAAAGCTATCTACTCTACAAAGAAGCATAAAAATCAACATATTGATAGCATAAATAATAAGGGAAAAAGGTGTTGCATCCAAGGTCTCAAGCTTGGTGAATAACATCCACCAAAATAAGCACTAGAAACACCATTCAGAGCTCCATAGAACCAAGGAGCATCACCACTAGTGCCATCTGACGTCCTCATCAAAAAGAGGTTGTTTGTTGTCCAACAAATGAAGCAAGCCAAGAAATAAACATACGAAAGGACAAATAGGGGTTATAACATTATTTTTGGAAGCATTATAGTAAAGGTCTACATGCAAAGACCTTGAGTGCCACTTGGGACAAATATTTTAAGGTGCCATCTCAACTCTTAATGCTCATGAAATTTTAGGTGTCTAATCAAGAGGATTTACAAGGAATATTGAGGAGGTTACGTACGTTATCTATGCTTGGGTGTTGAAAGTATTTTAAATATTAAATCCCATTCACCACTTGTCCAAAAGGAGTAATATTCCTCTCTATTTAGAAGCACCGATATTGGAGAAAGCATCAAAACAAAATTAGAATGAAGTAAAAGCAAAGCAGAGCATTGAAGGTTGTGATAATAGTAGAATCAAAAGCTAAGCTCGTGGTAGAATTACATAGTAGCATTGATGTCATAGCAGTAGTAGGAAGAGAGAGCATTAAATTTTCCTTGTCTAAGTTATCAGACAAGAAGCCTCCAAGCAGTGTCATCAAGGAAACCAGTTATCGTCCAAGTTAAATCCTATTCCCATACATTAGAGATAACGATCAAAAGAGCACTTAAGAGTGTTGTAATATATGTCTAAGAATTAGCACTAGATACATAGAGGTTTGGGGTGTCACAGAGGTAAGTCTATATCTATTCCAATTTGCTTTTATTAATAGGGAGATATAAGGTATAATATAAGGTTGAAACATTAAGAAAAATCAACCATATTTGAAAGCAATATTAAGAAAAGGAATATATAGATTAATAGCCTAATATTTGCAATCTAAAGCATAGGAGAAATAAGGATTTCTACCTGGATAGATTAATTATTTAACATTGCAAATATCATTGTTTTATAAAATTCCATATTAGGGAGTTATAAGGAATGTTACACCAAAATAGGTAGTTGAAATTTAGAAACATTAAATGTCAATTTATCAAAGGCTATAAAAGAAGGTTCTACAAGAAAAATCAAGAGTTGGAAACTAATTATTATAAGTATCTCAAATTCACATTAAAGGGACAAAAGAATTTCAAAAAATAGAACCTCATCAAATTAGAAAATGCTTAAGTTCATAGGAGAAATAAGGTGTAAAAGAAGTTGATATTTGCTATTTACAAAAAAATTACAAAATCAACACTAAATTGAACTGCTATTCTCAAAAGCACTTTATCTATCATTCAACATTACTAGGGAGATATAAGGAATTCTACAAAACTTGATAATAATAGCATTTATTCAAAATTTATCAAGTACTCAATACATTTGGGATTCATAAGGTATCTACAAATCTTATAGGGATTTTACTAATTCACATCTCTTAACCAGGGAGACATAAGGAAGCTTACAAAACCTAATCTAAAATGTTCTATCAAATCAAAGTTTATAACTAGGGAGTCACAAGGATAAACACCTTAGAAGACTGTACAAGCACATATTACTCCATTCCAAGAAGCCATAAAGATGTCCACTTCAAGTAATATGGTAAACAATGACATGAACAATACTATCAAAAAAGAAAGAGCAAGTGTCATT
Organism: Wollemia nobilis; assembly: GCA_028583015.1. Taxonomy (NCBI): domain Eukaryota; kingdom Viridiplantae; phylum Streptophyta; class Pinopsida; order Araucariales; family Araucariaceae; genus Wollemia; species Wollemia nobilis. The sequence goes on along the minus strand of JAQPPZ010017176.1, from coordinate 799,303 downwards.
AAAAATGGAATAAAAAATTCACTTGTAAATATGAAAGAAACTTAGATCCTATTTCAAAAAATACATAGAATGAAGCCCTGAAAGACAAGCTTGAAATGATGGAGCACTATCTACATGCTCAAATCACTGGAGCAATTGACAATGAAAAGAATGACATTCAAATTCCTTTAGAATACAGAAGCATACTATACATGGCACTACTTACATTCAAATGTTATAAGGATGAAAATGTAGAACAAAAAGGATTGATAGAATTACTTAAGCTAAAAATAGAGTTGGATGAATCATCACTAGCAAAGATATTTCAATCCTCATGCAGTATTAGTACTTCAAGTTCTACTAACTCAAAATCTTATCATGATGCTTTAAGTGTATGTTCACAAGTCTCTATACATGACACAAAGAGTGATGACAAGGACAAAAGAAAAGAGAAAATTTCTTTGCAAGAATCACATGACAACACATCAACCTATGAAAGTACTGACTCCAATAAAGAAGAAGAACCAATGCAAGAAGGCATATAGTGCAATGTGAATTAAAAAGGACCAGATCAAGTTGAAGAACATCTGAAGACAAAGATCCATATTGAAGATTAAAATCTTCAATACCCAAATAATGTAATATAGGGGGTGTTAGAGTTAGAGTACATTACATTATTTGGATCATGTAAATGTACCACCTTAGGTACATAGTCAGAGTAGGATATTGTTTTAGGGGGAAGTTAGCTAGTTACTTCAAACAATGTAATAAATGCACAAGTGGCAATGTGAAAGTTGTAATGTGCAAGGTGTCCCCTTGTACAACTAGGTAGAGTGTTGACCAAGGAATCTATCTTCCTATATAAAGGGCCTCATAGTGGTTGATCTAATATCAAGTCAAGTTCTTATCTAGTGTAGTGTAGTAGATAGTAGTAGATAGTAGAGCTCCTGTATGGAGCATAATGTAGCTCTTTTGATCATTGCAATGGAGTGACTATTTCCTCCACACTTCATTGTAATTTCATCATTTCTATTTATAGTATATTTTAGTCATATTGTTGTCTCACTTTCTTGCATATTTCCTATATTTTATTAGGACCTGTGATAGATCTCTCCATTGCATATATCCTCAAAATCTAACACATCTTCCATAATATCAGTCTCGCTTACCTTGGATTCATGGGTGGTCTTAGGAGTGCCTCAATTGTGCTTAATTTTCTTGTTTGGGAATCTCTTTTCTTGTGGATTCAAGTCGCTTGGCAAACTGTTCAATTTCTCATTGAAGACGCTTGTTAGGGATGGCTTAAGTCATTATATTGGCCCTCTAGGAAGTTGGTTTTGTTGTACACTTGTTGTGGTAGAGTGGAGTTTTCTGCGACTAAGTTTCTACCTGGTTATCTCTTCAGTATGGGAAAGTGCTTTGATCAAAAAGTGTGTAAGGTTCCAATTTAGCCTAGTTATTTGGATACTGATGAGGAGGTGAGGAGAATATTAAATTATGGAGGCCTTATAAGTTGTGTTCTTTATTTCCATGGGCATCATAGGGCTCTTTCCAGTGCACTGGCTCACTCATGGAGAAGATTTCATGTTCAAGAAATGGGGATTGAGTTTTAATTCTTGAAGAATTTGATTGGCGAAGTGATAGGCTTGTCGGTGGATGAAACCATACATAATAGGAAGAAGAATTTTTTTAAGTGGGAAATGAACTACTTTAGGGATGAAGGAGGGGATCTGCCAAAGTGAAAATATGGTTTTTATGTCAAAATTCTCAAATCCCCATGGGAATGAGTCATCACGGTCATCATAGATTACTTTACCCTGGATGTGAAGAGAGATGTGCTATGAAGCTATCATATGATGTTTTTAAACTAGCTTCAAAGGAAGAGACTCATGAATGTCCCTCTATTTTTTTTCCACTTGCTGGCAAAATCTCTCAAAGATGTTAGAGGTAGGAAGAGGCATGATCCTATCCACCAAGGTCTTATCCTGCTCATTTTAGAACATGTGGCAAAGTCAAAAGGGGTGGTTGTGGAGGAGGCATTAGCAAGAATTGAGTTCCACAAAATTCAACCAATTTTGGATCTGAGTATGACTTCGTCCGAGGGAGTCATTTCAGTTTCAGGCTCTGAGGACTCATTGTACTCATCACCAATAATAAAAGGTAGATCTGGTAGTGATACGTTTGTTACTCCCACTAGTGGTAATGAGGATATCACTCGATGATCCAAATGACTTTTGTCCAAGCTTGGGAAATTTGAAGAGCCGTGGGTCTTTGTCAAGATTTCATTGTTGGAGGATGTTGACCCTATCAAGAAAAAGATGAAACCTGATAGTGATACGTTTGTTACTCCCACTAGCGGTAATGAGGATATCACTCGATGATCCAAAAAACTTTCGTCCAAGCTTGGGAAATTTGAAGAGACGTGGGTCTTTGTCAAGATTTCATTGTTGGAGGATGTTGACCCTATTAAGAAAAATATGAAATGTGATAAAGCTCTGATTATTGCCTTAGGGTCTCCCCCAGCAAAGGTCTTTGTTCTGGTGGCCTTTATGTCATTCCTAGACAATCTGGATGAGAAACATCAATATCTATTGACCTCCCTTTAGGTGGTAATTTTCTACATCAATGACATTTGGGGCATGGTGGTGAAGCAACATGAGGGAGAGAGCTCCTAAAGAGTTAGGTATTTTTGGTCTCAGTTCCAGTTTTGGATCCTTAGTTTCAAATGTGTTTTTGGATTGCAGACTCTGTTTCAGTTGCATTTTCTATTTTATGTATGTATGTGGGTTTGTTCTCTTTTTATTGGGTTTGACATTCGAGTATATAGTTCTCACCAAAGCTACAAAGGTTTCTTTTATCTATAATAATTTTGCTTTATAAAAAAAGGTGGAATCTCTTGTTTATTATCCAATAATAATAATAAAATATATAATTGATCCCCACCATTCAAGAAATGGAACGAGCAGCCTATTTCAAGTTACTCGACCCAACAAACTGACCTCTCCCTTTCAAATAAAAAATAAAAAATAACTTTATTTGTTTCGAGCAAGCCTAAAATTTAATAGGTAAATGTTTATTAAACTTCAAATTTCACCCCTGTTATTAATAGTTAATTAACATTATAACATAGATGGATGCAGAATAAAGGGAAGACTATAATAGGGGAAAAAATGACAGTTGAAGGTTAACACAGATGCAGAATAAAAGTAAGTGTATACAATGCACTCTGGATGTACTATAATTTGAGGGTTTGTTTGCTACGCCTTACAGATTCAACTTCTAAGTTGTATGTTCCTTTTTATGATTTTGTGTACATGTTTTTTTTTAATTATTATAAACATTTGAATTTGTATTCAGATAAATTTCAGAAACATTTGCTTCAATTTCAAAGTTTGTTTGGATATCTAAACGATCGATGCCAGGTTTGAGGAAGTGATGGGAAGGATAGGAAATAAGGGGTTTATGGGTTTATATTTTCAGTCCTTTTCAGACATTTTATAGCTTTGGGAAGGAAAACCTTATGATTGTTGTGGCATGAGAATTTAAAGGTGTTAAAGTTTGATGTTATGTGTGGTGCTTGAAAGGATTTAAATTTTTGTTTTAGAGTTTTGAAGGTGAAAGTATTTGTGGATATTGGTTATGAGTGGTGCTTGAAAGGATTTAAATTTTTTTCAGAGTTTTGGAGGTGAAAGTATATGTGGAAATTGGTTGAGAGTGGAATTGGAGTTTTACTTTGATAGTGAAAATTTTGGTTATTAGGGGTTGGATTTAGCTTTTCGATTGATCTGGTTAAGCTTTTTGATTGATCTGATGGTGATGCATGGGGAAATATTGAGATCGTTGTGAATGTTTCTAGGTCTTTAGAGCAGCTGCAAGGGCATGGGTGCTTTTCCATGATTGTAAGAATTGGTTTGTAGTGTTGATTTGGATAAATTTGCTTTTATATGGTTCTAAAGGTATTGGTGTTGTCACCCATCTGATATCCATTTGTTCAGATGTAGATATGCATGAGCATGTAAATTGTCATTGACAACTATTGTATTTACATTTAGCACATACATAAGGTTGTATCTCTTTATATTTTTTTGTTTTGATATTTTTCTTGGATGCTCGGCCTTATCCTAATAGTTGCATAATTTCTCCACGAAAGCATGTGCAAGTAATAAAAAAATTATAAAAAGGTTTTTTTTTTTTAAGTTTGAATTGTTTAAAAGCTTTAGAAAAAAGATGGCTTAGGTGTCTCTCAGGGAGAATTGATAGGGTATACATCCATATTGAACATGTGAAAAGATGTTAAATTGCTATGCCAAAAAAAAATTATAAGTTTTCATCTATAATTAAGCTTCTAATTTTAATTCATATCTTGGTCCATAATCTTATTATTATTTTAGTGTTAATTTTTGTTGAAAGTAACTTAATCTTATTAAAAAAATAATAAGAGTACAAATTCACAAAAAAGTGGGTGTGAAAGCCTACGTAAGAAACTAAACTAGGGCTTACAGATCACCAAAAGATATGTTTTTTACAATGCAAAACTAAAAAAAATGAAAATAAACTAAAGCAAAAAAGCCCTAAATTGTAAAACTCTAGAAAATCTAACGCACATAATGGTCGGTTCCATCAGGCACCCGTGCAAGTAAATATTTCAAGTAGACTTAAAGATCAGTTTCTTCGTTGAGACTTTATCGTCTGGATTCTGTTCAAACAATGTCAATGTCCCAAAGTTGTTGAAACTGTTGGGCTTGGCACTCGCCCACCAAGGTTTATATGTGTGAAACCATTTTTCAGGTAAACTATCCCCATCTTCTTTCCCATATTGAGGACTACAAGAATGTTGAAATCATATAGAAGGGGAGTGATCTTTAGATTTTGCTTCCTTTGTAGGAACCACCAATTTCATCAATGATGGCTCTACATCTTGTATTGTGCCCTTCATGGGTGAGGATTGTGGAATAGGAAAAACATGCATCTATGGAAGTGAAGACATCGATCTTGTGGAGATCGCTAGTTGTGGATTAAAAAAAGTTTTTGGTTGTGGAGTTGAAGGTTGTGAGAATGTGATAGGGATGCTATGTACGTAGATAGTCCTTCACCTTATGATCGGGTGCTTGGTAGTGAAAATAGGTTTTTGGGAGATTAATGTGAACCATCCGTTGAGAAATGGTGATCTTCCCCTCTTGAATGGTGATGAAATTAGGTAGATCCTTTGACAAATCTACCTCTACACATAACCGTTGGTTTGGATGGGCATTGGATTTTTTTTAAGTTAAGTGAGAACCACACGCCCAAGCACATTGGTGATTTGGTCTAACCCAACCCACAAATGGAGGGAAAGGTTGAGGAAATTCAGCTAGTCTAGAACTTTGAGAAGTTTATTTGTAAAGATAGTAAAATCACAGGTGCACTATGAGAGAATGAGCAAAGAGAAAATGTTATGGACCATGCTAATAAACAATTGTGATATGTGCATGATCAGTAAAATAAAAATGCAAAAAACCTTTGGTAAGACTTTGTACCAGTTGAATAGTAATGCCATGCGGGCCCATGTCGAAGAGATCTAAGCCCTCAATTACAAATTAGAAGGGATATGCCCAAAAAAATACTTGACTAGGGTGTGCAACCAACTACATGTAGATTCAATAAACTCGAAAGGAAAAAAAAATCAAGGGATACCCCAAAAGTTCCATTGATATAAACTATCTCCCATGTAGCACTAGTGCAAACCATTGGACTGTTGGGGTTGGAGGCCAAGGAAAGCTCATGAAACCCTAATGCAACTCACACTAGAAACCCTAGCAAAGCCCTCAATGTTAATTTTTTTGGTTAGATAATAAGAGGTTGTACTCAGGTCCCCCATCCTTGAAAAATTACAACTCTCCTCTTTATATCTTGAGAGTTTATAAATAGATACACTTCTCATCTCAATTGAGATACCATAGCTAGAAACCTACATCATTTTACATAAACTATTTAAATTTTTTATTTTTGTTTTCTAGATATTTTCAATTTTTGTATGAATACACATATTCCATAATTTAGCATCCTTCTTGATATTTTCCTATAGCAGCCTCCGCAATGCAAAAATTTACCTCTACTATCTATGCATTATATCTTAGTAGAGTAATATTTTCGAAACATCTCACTATCAAAGTCTAATATACCAAATTTGGATTGCTAATTTCCTTCCTAAAATACAAGTGCAACCACAAAAATTATAATAAATAGTTTTTATGGAAATACATAATTGTTACAAAATAAAGTAGATATTACCAATGGAAAATATTAAAGTAAATCTTAATCATTAATTGATTCAAGTAATTAACATTTTCTTGTCAGCTTCAACTAAAATTACTACTTCCTATAACCATGGAAAGGAGAATTTAACTTCATGATCATTAATCGAAACCCCTCTATTGGCTAGCCTATCTGCACATTTATTTCCTTCCCTTAATGTATGTGTAAACCAATTTTCTTCAAACTCTTTAGCAAGATCTTGAATTTCTACAATTACCTCTTCTATGTTCCATAGAGCCTTAGCTTTCCTCAAAAGTGCATTTATTACTATGATAGAATCACCTTCCATGCATATTCTATTCCATTTTATTTGTTTGCATATTTTTAACCCTTCTAAAGCCACTCAAGCTTTAGCTTAATTATTTGTCTTAGATCCACTATTGAAAGTGTAATGAGAAAAAATATTTCTATTATTTATAATTATTCTTCCTCCTCCTACTGGTCTTGGATATCCTTTAGATGCTCCATAAAAATTCAACTTAACCCACTCCACATATGGTGGATTCCACTTTATATTCTTTACCTTATTTTTGCTTCTCTTGTACCCAACATCATAATTCCATTTAATGACTTGATTCCATCTATCAAGGCTCTTTGATTCTAAATTAGATACTGGGTGAGTTGATAGGGTTGGTTTAGACTCCTCTATGGATAAACATATCTTCCTATTCATTATCTCTAAACTACTTTCTTTTATTTTAAATATTCTTCTATTATTTTATAGCCATACAATACAAAGTATTGTGTCCTTTTATATATCCCATATTGTCTATAAAGCCTCACTTTTATAAGTGCTCTATCATTGCTTTAACCAACCTTCAATTCTACTATTCATCACCATACATTTACCAAACATATTAATAATCCATTGCCATAGATTTTGGACTATTGAGCAATGTCTCAAGGTATGTTCTACACTCTCCTCCTTCTTTTTACAAATAACACATTAAGAGGGGTCATAAAAACCTCTTTCGATAAGGTTATCCCAGGATAAAATTCTTCTATGACATACTAGCCAAACATACATTTTGACTTTATGAATGCTTGGGATATCCCAAATATCTCTCCATATTCTAGTGATATTACTATTTTGTTTTTTTTGTACATTATATCCACTTCTTATCATGTATTCTCCTGAGCTATTTAGCTCCCAAATAAATTTATCTTTGGCCCCCCTTGGAATAATCACATTTGTTATCTTTCTACTCAATTGCCTCCTAGCATCAATGTCTACTCACTTGTTATCTTATTTCCATTTGTATCTTCCTTCTTGATCCTTAACTACACCAAAAAAGGTTTTTAAGGGCAGTTTTTAGCCACCCTTAAAGACCTTTAAGGGCAGTTTTTCAGCCATCATCTATGAAGGTGTCTTGAAAAGTTTGCGTCATACGATGATAGTTAAAATCTACCTCAAAAAATTGCCCTCTTAGGGGCCTAAAATGATGATTTTAAAACACCCTCTTAGTGGCCTAATATGATGGTGTCAAACTGCCCTCTTAGTGGCCTAAGACAAATATTTTAAACCACCCTCTTAGACCCCTTAATACCTTTGTAAGAATTCATTTGCAATTATTAAAAGTCAAAGTGTAAATGTTATGTTGTAAGAAGCATTACTAACACATTTCAATAACAAAAACTATAAATTTTCATATGATGTTCACATAAAATACTTTAATACCTTTTTAGGAAATATAGGAACCATGTCATCAATGTTAGTCTTACAATGGCACTGAGAGGGGGGGGTGAATCAGTGTAGTTATTTAAACTTAAATTCATAGCTCTTAAAATCGTAACAATTAAAACTTATTACTAGATACAACAAGTATAACAAAAGAGCATCACACAACATAAGATTTAATGAGGTTCACCAATTTGGATACTCAAGAATGACTGCTTGGACTACCATCCAAATCCAGCCTTTGCAAAGCACCAACATTAAAATCAATTTACCAAAGACCCACTATAAGGAGCACCAACCCCTTATTTATCTGCACCAACAAAAAGGAGCACCAACCCCTGATTTACCAGCACCAACTGGAAGGAGCACCAACCCCTGATTTACCAACACCAACTGGAAGGAGCACCAACCCCTTATTTATCTGCACCAACACAAAGGAACACCAACCCCTGATTTACCAGCACCTACTGGAAGGAGCACCAAACCCTAATGCCAAGCTACAACCTGGACTTCAATTTTGAATATAGAAGTTTAACAGAAAAATACCTTCGCTTTTACAAAACCCTGACTGGTCTATTGCTTACCCAATCTCTCTCATTGTTTATGGAATAGACACATCTTCTATGATCTACAACTGCACTTCGCCTTCTTTGAGTCACTTCTCTATGCACCCTCTATGCACTGTCTTCGTACACTCTGTGCCCTTACAGCTACACTTTGCGTTCGTCTTTGCCCTTTGCACTCTGTGCCTTTTGCTTTCTCTATGTAATCACAGCTGCACTTGGTCAAATTTCAACCTTTTCGCTCTCTGTGCACTTTGCTCTATCTATGCACTCACAGACGCACTTAGGACAATTCAATATGACTCTTCGCTCACTTTGCACACTTCGCCATAATCTTGCCACTTCTATGCTTTTTACGCTCTTACGGCCACATTTCACACTTCGACACGCATTTGACGATTTTCACCACCTCTCCAAATAGCCCTCCTTTTATAATAATATTTTCATGATGAAAACCCTAATCTTAGTCGGCTTGCATAACAAATGTAAACCCTAATCTTAGTCGGCTATCATCGGTCTTAGTCGGCTTCAACTCATGAAGATATTCGGTAATTCCACCGCTCGAAGATTTCATTTGATAACAGTCCCTGTAGCCATCGCACTGACTTTTGTTCACTCTTCATATTTTAGCTGCATGAATTCACTCTGTATCTACCCCTATAAATGTTGGAGAGATGTCGGTCCATTGTCATACTTCTCATTTTATTTGGGTTCTTCTTCTTGTCTTGCGCACATACGACCTGTCACAAAATCGTGATATTTCTGCCTCTGAAGCTTCTTTTGTTGCTATTGCCGTGAAAACACAACATGTCGTGATATCGTGACACTTTTTCTCCTTTCTCTTTCTCTTAGCTTTGGCCCGTGAAAATACAACATGTCGCGATATCGTGACACTTTTTCTCCTTGCTCTTTCTCTTTGCATCGGACCGCGAAAATACAACATGTCGCGATATCGTGACACTTTTTCTCCTTGCTCTTTCTCTTAGCTTTTGCCCACAAAAATGCAACATGTCATGATATCACGACACTTTTTTATCTCTCCTATTTCTCTTTTCTTTGGCCCACGAAAATACATGTCACGATATCACGACACTTTTTTCTCCTTGCTCTTTCTTTGCTTAGGCCTGCGAAAATGCAACATGTCGCGATATCACGACACTTCTGCCTCTGTAGTCTTCAACTTTAGCTTTTGTCACAAAATCGTGATACTTCTACTTTCGTAATTAGCTTCTTTGCTTTTTTCATGAAATCGTGACACTTCTGCCTTCGAATTCTTCTTCTCTGCTTTTGTCGTGAAATCACAAAACTTTTGCTTCCAGACTTTACTTCTTTGCTTTTGTTGTGAAATCATGACACTTCTGCCTTTGAAGTCTTCTTCTCTACTTTTGTCGTGAAATCATGACAGTTCTGCTTCCGTACACTTCCTCTCTTTCTTTTGTCACGAAAATGTGACATGTCGCAAAATCATGACACTTTTCCAACTTACTTTCTCTCTCCTATTTTAGTCGCAAAAATGCGACATGTTGCAAAATCGTGACACTTTTCGAACTTACTTTATCTCTCCTATTTTAGTCGTGAAAATGCGACATGTCGCAAAATCGTGACACTTTTCCAACTTACTTTCTCTCTCCTATTTTAGTCGTGAAAATGCGACATGTCGTGAAATCGCGACACTTTTCTTACTTGTTCTCTTTCTTCAAACTTGTCACGAAATCGTGACACTTTTTCTTGCTTTCTCTTTCTCTTCCAACATGTCACGAAATCGCGATAGTTTTTCCACTTGCCTTTTTCTCTTCCAACATGTCGCGAAATCATGATAGTTTTTCCTACTTTTTCTCTCTTCCAACATGTCGCGAAATCATGACAATTTTTCTACTTGCCTTTTTCTCTTCCAACATGTCACGAAATTGCAACAGTTTTTCCACTTGCCTTTTTCTCTTCCAACATGTCACGAAATCACGACAGTTTTTCCTGCATTTTCTCTCTCTTCCAACATGTTGCGAAATTGCGACAGTTTTTCCTCTCACCTTTTTCTCTTCCAACATGTCGCAAAATCGTGACAGTTTTTCCTCTTGCCTTTTTCTCTTCCAACATGTCGCAAAATTGCGATAGTTTTTTCTACTTTTTCTCTCTCTTCCAACATGTCACGAAATCACGAGAGTTTTTCTTGCCTGCTGTATATGTCGCGATATCGCGATACTTTTCTTACTTGTATTTTTCTTTGATCTTTTGCATATGGGCCACTTCGGTCTTCTTGGAAAATCATTGTACATACTCTGAATAACCTTTGAACTCCTATATTTTGCATCTGAAAATCTTTTGAACTTCCTATCCATTGCATCAATAGATCTATCTGACTGTGTTGACAACAATGACAATATTGTTGCTGCACCTTGCTCAATAATCTCCCCCTTTGGAATTATTGGCAACACATGTGCAATTTCCTATAACTCTTCTCCCCCTTTGACAATAATACCAAAGGGCTACTGCAGACTCCCCCTGAATCCATGCACAACATTCTCAGGCAAAATTTATTACACTTAGCAAAAATCATGAACATGAGCAAAAAGATAATAAAATACTTAAATGCTCCCCCTGAGAATGTGATCCCTGTAGCTAGTCAATTCTTGGGAAGTGTGACCACTCCCAAATTATTGCGAAGGTACTCAAAAACTTCTTTGGGCAATGGTTTTGTGAAGATATCTGCTACTTGCTTTGTAGTTGGAACAAAATCTAACTTAACCTCACCTTCTGCAACTTTCTCCTTCAAAAAGTGATACCTGATAGCAATATGTTTTGTGTGTGAATGCATAACCGGATTCTTGGAGATGTTAATGGCACTAGTGTTATCACACTTAACTGATATTGGCTCACTAAAGCTAATACCAAGATCTTTCAGGGTTTGTTTCATCCACAATACCTACGTACAACATGTTGTCGTTGCAATATATTTTGCCTCTGCTATCGATAAAGAAACTGAATCTTGTTTCTTACTATGCCACGCAACCAATCTGTCTCCAAGATAGAATGCACCTCCACTGGCACTCTTTCTTTCATCGACCAATCCTGCCCAATCTGCACCTGAATACAAAATAAGGGTGAAGTCTTTACCCTTCGGATACCATAACCCATACTCCATAGTACCCTTGAGGTACCGAAGAATCCTCTTTACTGTTGTCACATGAGTCTCCTTGGGATTAGCCTGAAATCTTGCTACCATGCATATTGCCTACAAAATATCTGGTCTGGTAGTTGTCAAGTACAGTAAGCTCCCAATCATAGATTTGTACATGGTTTGATCAACAGGTGGAGATTTTTCATCCTTGCTCAACTTGCAACTTTGTCATCATGGGAGTGCTAACTGGCTTACAATCCTCCATTGTGAATTTTTTAAACATCTCTTTCACATATTTAACTTGAGAAATAAATATGCCCTTCTTATTTTTATTAACTTGCAACCCGAGGAAATACGAAAGTTCACCAATCATTGACATTTCAAATTCTTTCTGCATCTTATTTGCTAAATCTTTACACAACTCATCTTTGTTGCTGCAAAATATGATATCATCTACGTATACAACAAGAACAATAAGATGCCCATTTTCTATTTTGACATACAAATTACTATCCACCAAACCTTTCTTAAACCCTTGTTGAGTGAGATAGTTGTCTAGTCTTGCATACCATGCTCGAGGTTCCTGTTTTAAGCCATATAATGCTTTCTTCAACTTGTAAACCAAGTTGGGATCATCACCAAGTTGGAAACCATCTGGTTAATCAATATAAACCTCTTCTTCAAGCTTCCTATTCAAAAACACTGATTTCACATCTGTAAAAAAAAATTTCAAGTGACTCACACTTGTACCAACTTTTGTTCAACACTGTACCGACACTGCAATTTTATCGCCAACTCGTGCAAGCATCAAACACTGTACCACAACACCAACCAAATCCTTTTTTACAATTTCAACTTGGTCTATGTTTTCTACAATCACCGCTGGTCACACCTTACTTTCAACTGTTCGAATCAGGAGACAACATTTTGTAAAACACTTCACGGCCAACTATAGTGCACCTTACTCAAACTCATACTTTTGGACCTCGGATAGGTATGATTCACAAAGAAAATTTGCTCATCTTGATGAGCTAAACATGAATCAATAATCAGACTTCAATATTTTTCACCACAGTGTCATAATAGATCTAACAATCTTCATGTCAATGTGTAGTTCAAATACACACTGCTTTTATCGAAACACATATATGTGGCTAGGGCAACATTCTTTCACTAACCAAATTATCTGAACTGTTATAATCCTTAAATTTGGACAGTGGCAGTAAGAACCATCACCAGTACAATAATGACATATAGCAATACTACCAATAATGACAACTTTTAATTTAAGCACCACCCTTCACGACACTTCTAGAAATAACTACATGAACTGAAAACACACTTCGACGACTATACAACAACTTCCCTGACTACTTGCCTTTCATCCTCAGGTAATCAAACAAATACATAAGAGCATTAGAATGAAACTTCAAGATTGCTCCCCCTGAGGATGTGCTATCTGGAGTTGCTTAGTGCAATAGTGGAGTAGTCTCCTTCAGTCCAAGGAGACACGATTTCCTTTCTTCTATCTTTCTCCAAACTTTCTTGAACTTGGGCTTGGATTTTTCAACTACATCCCTATTTTGCACTTTTTTGTGAACTCGAACATTTCTCTTGTGTGGTTGTCTCTTGTGCATCCTTGATGAATGATTATTTTCCTTTCTTTTATGTACATGATTTATTCCCTATTTGTGTTGCGTTCTTTGCGTCTGATGAAATTTACTATTTTGCCTTAGATTAGATACAAAAGTGCTTGGACAAAACCTTGCTATGTGCCCATGACCATTACATTGAAAATATTATACATAGTGTTCACTCAGAAACGCAGATGTATTTCTACCAGCATAACTCTTTGATTTATTATTCAATCCACAATAAGTTGTCTTGTGACCATACTGGTTGCATCTGAAACAATAGCCATTAAAAGTATTATTATGAATAGAGTGATAGTGATAGAACCTCTTTTGTTGTGGTTGCTTTGTTGTAGATCTCCTTTGATATTTTCTTCCTTTTGAAGATTCAACTTCAAAATTTTCTTGCTTCGATCCTTCAGTAGTGAACTTCTTCTTCTCTACAGAGTTGGAATATGAAGGTTGTTCAGCTTCATATCCAAGACCATGATTATCCGTAGAGCTTATTTGTTGGAATATCATTTTATCTATCAACTTTGTGCTCTTCTTGAATTTGAGATTTGTATTGGCCTCTTCTAGTTGTTTCTTAAATAAAATAATATCTTTCTCTTGTTTTCAGCAACCAATCTCTTTCTCATTGATCTGTGACCTGAGAGTTTCTTCAATTTTTTTAAATTATTCTACCTGTACTTTCAAACTGGTTATTATTTCATTTGCATCCTCAAGTTTTTTTGAGATTTCCTTATTCCTTTTTCTTTCTATCTTCAATTCATCCAGAGCTGCAATTAGTTCCTCTTTCAAATTTATTTATGCATCAATTTCTTCTTCATCACATTCCTGTTCTTTTTTTGTTTCTTCTTCGAGTGTCATGAAAAGACCTCCACCTGTTTCCTTTTTAGAATCATCCTCTAGGAATTCATTAACCCTCAGCATATATGCCTCTATGTTCTCATCGTTATTCAACTTTAGAGCTTCGAAATGAGCTTGATGTGTTTGTAACTTGGCCTCCTTGATCTCATCATCTCCTTCATGAATACTCCTCAGTTTGTCCCATATTTCTTTTGTTGTTTTACAACTCATGATCTTTACTAGTTCACTATCTACTAATCTGCACCTGATAGCATTCTTTGCTTTTGAGTCATTCTCAAACAGATTCTTACCGGCAGCATCAGTTGGAGGAGTGATGTGTATTGTGTATTCACTGTCTACTGAATCCCAGATGTCGTATCCCAAAGCACAAAGATATGTCTGCATCCTGATTCTCCAAACTGTGTAATTAGTTTCATCAAAAAAATGTGCTTTGTTTGATGAGAAGCCTTCACCACCTGCCATTGTGTTACTTCCAAGATCACCATAGCTGGTTAAGCTTGTACAAGAACTTGGCTCGAATAACAATTGTTAGTATTACAATGGCACTGAGAGGGGGGGGTGAATCAGTGTAGTTGTTTAAACTTAAATTCACAGCTCTTAAAATCGTAGCAATTAAAACTTATTACTAGATACAGCAAGTATAACAAAAGAGCATCACACAACATAAGATTTAACGAGGTTCACCAATTTGGCTACTCCTCAAGAATGACTACTTGGACTACCATCCAAATCCAGCCTTTGCAAAGTACCAACTTTACAATCAATTTACCAGCACCCACTGGAAGGAGCACCAACCCCTTATTTATCTGCACCAATAGAAATGAGCACCAACCCCTCATTTACCAGCACCAACTGGGAGGAGCACCAACCCCTGATTTACCAGCACCAACTAGAAGGAGCACCAACCCCTTATTTATCTACATCAATAGAAAGGAGCACCAACCCCTGATTTACCAGCACCTACTGGAAGGAGCACCAACCCCTGATGCCAAGCTGCAACTTGGATTTCAATTTTGAATCTAGAAGTTTAACAAAAATATACCTTCACTTTTACAAGACTCTGGCTGGTCTATTGCTTACCCAATCTCTCTCACTGTTTACGAAACAAACACATCTTCTGCAATCTACAGCCACACTTCGCCTTCTTTGAGTCGCTTCTCTATGCACCCTCTACGCACTATCTTCATACACTATGTGCCCTTAAAACTATACTTTGCATTCATCTTCGTCCTTTGCACTCTCTACGCCTTTTTCTTTCTCTGCACAATCACAGCCGCACTTGGTTGAATTTCAACCTTTTTTCTCTCTGCGCACTTTGCTTTATCTATGCACTCATATATGCACTTAGGACAATTCGACATGACTCTTCACTCACTTTGTGCACTTCACCATCATCTCGCTGCTTCTGCACTTTTTGCACTCTTACGACCACATTTCACACTTCGACACGCATTCGACAATTTTCACCATAACTCTCCAAAGAGCCCTCCTTTTATAACAATATTTTCATGATGAAAACCCTAATCTTAGTCAGCTTTCATAACAAATGTAAACCCTAATCTTAGTCGGTTGTCATCGGTCTTAGTCGGCTTCAACTCATGAAGATATTCGGTAATTCCACCGCTCGAAGATTTCATTCGGTAACAGTCCTTGTAGCTGCCACACTGACTTTTGTTCACTCTTCATATTTTAGTTGCATGAATTCACTCTATATCTGCCACTGTAAATGCTGGAGAGATGTTAGTCCACTGTCATACTTCTCATTTTAGTTGGGTTCTTCTTCTTGTCTTGCGCACATACGACCTGTCATGAAATCATGAAAATACCTCAAAAAATTGCCCTCTTAGGGGCCTACAATGATGGTTTTAAAACACCCTCTTAGTGGCCTAATATGATGGTTTTAAACTGCCCTCTTAGTGGCCTAAGACAAAGATTTTGAACCACCCTCTTAGACCCCTTAATACCTTTGTAAGAATTCATGTGCAATGATTAAAAGTCAAAGTGTAAATGTTATGTTATAAGAAGAATTTTTCATATGATGTTCACATAAAATACTTTATTACCTTTTTAGGAAAGATAGGAACCATGTTATAGATTATATTCAAATATTAAACCATTGACTCAACAAATTCTACATTTAACAAATATTTCAAATTATGATATCCATAAGCGCATGGTCCCTATATATTTTAATTAGGAGTCTTCTTGATAGCCTTAACATCTTTCCAAAAATATTTCCAAAGAAAGGTTGATAGCATCTCACATGTAATCTTATAAATATACAAAATAACACAAGAGTATAGAAATACACTCTAGTAGAGTGCTCTAAGATGAAAATTCAAACCACTCAAGAGTATTGAAATGCAATCTAGCAGGGTGCTCTAAGATGAATATTCAAACCACAACATTCAATAGAATTTTCTAACATTGTTTGTATTATAACATTATATAATTCAAATTAAAAAATGAGAAACAAATTTATGGTCACTTGTAGTCATACGAACACAGGTAACTCTATGTGGCACAAGTGCCATGAAAACTAAGCTCCATCACATCTAATTACATAGATATACTTCCTAAACCATTAGATAAAAATAAACTGAACATCATCACCACTGTAGCCACCATGTCAAGCAAGCAATTTATAAAATACTCTTCTTCACAAAGCATTAAATTTAGAAGCATTTTCTATGGATTATGGATGGACCGGATTTATCATACTCACTCTTAGAAATCCACATCTGCAAAAAAAGTAAAATAAATTTAGATACAAAGCAAGATAGTTATTACAACAAATAAAAAACCCAGATTGAAACAATTATATATCACCTGTTGGAATGTGCTGAGAGATACCAAAATAGACCCTCCAATCTAGACACTGTACTTTCTCTCTAGAGGAGCAACCACCTTGATCTTCATGTAACTCTATGGTAGTTGACTTACTAAAACTAATAAAGATTAAATTTAACAAGCTATAGTGTAATTTATGATGTGCTTCGTGAAAAAAAAATCCCAATCCCATATGGACCACAATATCACCTACCAATTAACATATATATTCACTACTGCTTAGTTTGTACATCCATCCCACCTAGGAACAGAATCATAGATAGGATAAATACTGAGAAGGTAATAAATATACTTAAATATACTAATTAAATGGTTCAGTCAAAGCAAGATGGTATGGATGCACCACTACCTTTTTCTTCTTTTCTTTTTGGCTCTACATATTGGGTATTTAAAGATTACAGATATATCAAAACTATTTATCAACTTGGTCGTTAAATCACCATTCATGGGTAAGATTAGGACTTGGATTAGATCGAAGATGAACTCATTCAATTGATCCACCAAAGCAAGATACTACCATGCACCTCAACTTAAATTCTATATGCTTTGCATGTGTAGTTAACATGAATAATTAAGAATCCAAATTTCTATAATAAGCCATCACAATTAATGGGTCACTATCAAATGATCTACATATAGATTCTATTCAATTTGATTATTAAGAAAGCAAGGAATAGTGTCAATATCCAAAGAGGTATTAATATTTCCTATCTCTTGCTATTTATTAGTAATATTTGAACTGGACATCATGTGGTCATTAGTGAGACCACTTTGCCATTGAGCCATAATGTGGGTTTCAATGCACAAATCAGGAATGGAAAGACACAGGCAAGAAACAAAATTACCTTAGCAACTATTTAACTGATAAATAAATGTAATATGTTATCAACAATAGTCCTTGAAGGAGGTCACATGCAAATATTTTTTATTCATCAATTCCTTTTCAACTCTTACTATCTCTTTATAAGCAAGCATGATTGACTATCCCTAAGATTACACTACTAACATATACTAAACATTATCAGTGAATAGATGACAGCATTAAATATTAAGGCTTCAGTTCTATAATTTATGTTATAATTATCTGAGTGTACAATTATGATTCCTCTGTGTATGATTACTCTGTTATATGTTATGACATTTCTTCAAAACCAATTTTTATAGGGGGTCTTAAGAAGTAACATTCTCAATACATGTACATTCTCAAAATTGAATTTAGAAGTACATATATAGGTGAATATACAAACGAAATCCTCCATATAATGGGTATATGTCTAAACATCCCTACCCGCCCCAACCATCAGAGATGAGGTGAGAGGGTATCCTAAGACTTCTATCAAATACATAAATATCCATCTATAAAAATCAAGTATTGTTGCTAAGGACTAGGACTAAGATTCAAATATGAAATATCAATTTCATAACTAATACTCACTCAACATAATAAACTTTCATTTCAACACATTACAACATGCATGCATGATTAGACTCTTAATCCTATGCACTAGCAACACTTGCATTATTTCTCTTATTATTACCAAATTACCTTCTTGTATCTGATTGACCAACCTCATGCTTAGGATACCTACTCACCTCACTCCTAGCTTGGTTGCCCATTATTTATCTACTAGTGTTTTCTAAAAGTAGAACAAAAAATTTCTAACAACACTCGTTAGTTATTTCAATAAATTATATTTGATTTTGAAAAGCCTTAGTGTAAGTCATATTTAACAATATCTTATATATAGCAAATTAGTTCAAAAAATGGCTATACCATTCATATCTAGATCTCAATGTTTTGAATTTTTTAAAAACATGGATGCTCCACAATCTTAAGTAGCTATATATTTTACCAATTTTTATTTAGCCTTTTTTATCTTTCATATTTATTGAATACCTTGAAATTTTTTCAACAGTAAATACTTGAACTTAGGTATTGGCTTCTACATATAAAGGTAAATGGGTGCACTAGCACAAGGATGCAAAAGTTACAGGGAAACAATACACTGTATAATCCCTCAAAAATTGGATACACAAGTAGAAGAGTGTAGCTATGTATTTTATATATATACATATAGATGGATACCCGCATAAAACATTTATTTAAAAAAAGGAAACATAATTAAATTTTTATTATTTATTTAAACATTATGCCTGTTACTTTTTAGCTTCACATTTTTAAAACAAAATTATGTGGAACCCCATTGTGGAGGCCATGTGGAGGTTAATATGCATGCTTGAAGAATTGTATATTATCCAAATATAATTGGTTTACCACAAGAGAAGATAGTGCATAAATGGTCTATGTGCTTCATCAAGCATGATCGCACCATATTTCATCCTAGTGGTAGCTCAACAACATGTGTCAATCCCAACTAAAACTTCTTTTACTTTTCTTGTTTCTATTCTAGGGTGAAGGGATAGTACCCAATATTTTTCTACACAATATTGAACTTCAAAAATAGCACCAATTGTCCTAGCACCAACTCAATGATGAAGACCTCCACATGGAATCACTCATCTAGTAACTACTCAAAGAACAACCTTTCCATATTCTACTCGTGTTTATTCATTTCTTGTTGCACATAGATTGTATAAAATGTGCTACAGGATTATTAGAAACATATAGTCATAGCTTACACCTATTTTTGCATATCCACAATATTAACAGATCTCTTTGTGAGTCCAACATTCTCAACAATTGGACTTCAACCCCATGGGTGACAATGACATCCATAGTACTGTACAAAGTTATTATATGAATAAAATTCAGTTCTTGATAGAAATATTGTCCTTTCCATATATATGGACAATCCCATGTTTACTTTATGCACTTTACCAATAATTTAAAAACATTTGCATGGTTTCATTTCTAATATAATGTATGAGATTCAAAAATTTAATGTACTCTCCACCAATTTATTCCTTAAGTACCAACAAAAATTAGGTATGAGATGTCTTGGTTGTAACTGAAAAACTATCAGGTACACACTCTTATGCAATACTTCCACATGCAGAGATTAATCCATCACAAGATCGACTTCACAAATTATTGTGTTGTTCATCGCTTAAGGAGGTTGAAGAATAATGTATTTCATGTAATTTCTAATGATGGCTATCATATTGGTAGAGTTCAAGCTGGATTAAAACTTAGGGTTTATTTATTATATGGATTATTTGAATTAGTTATCATGTATTACATTTTTTAATTATTATATCAAAAATGAAAAAACTTGTGATAAGCAATTTTTAGGAAAGGTTTGAAAAATTCTGATTAACAAGTACTCAAGAAAAATAGGCAAAAATGGTGATATTGTCCTCATCTACCCTCCCGTTTGTCCCCCCACCCCGATCCCTTTTCTAAATGGCACTCCCAAATAAATCAAGATGGAAAAATTCATTATATACATGATAATCATGATATTTAAAAAAAATCAATAGTGATTTATACAAATGGAGAAAGTCATGATACAAATTTTGGTTAGGATTTTGTGGCAACAACTAAAATATCCAAATTTGATCCTCACCAAATATGGATAGATTCGTCAACCAATTCACTCAACTTGGATTGTTAGTAAACCATCTAATATGGTCCAAATAGGACAAAGTAATATTATCATAAATTATATCCCTAAATTTAGGGCACTTGATATTTTATCAAGTTCTAATAAGTTCATGAACACCCCCATGCTATCTATCAACCATCCCCACAAAATTCTCTATAACACTAACCTAGTTGAGCCCTTATTTTTTAATGAGAGTCAAATGCACAACCCTTTACAAAAAATAGACATCTTGCCTTAAAAAATGTGTCAAACATAATTTGATTTCTTTCACCCACTCCTATAGGAACATGTGTGCCACATCTACACCTGATACTTGGGTGCCCACACCTATAATACCCATAATTTCTAATCTGAATTCAACATCTTAATGTTAAATGTTCATTGGTATTTTTATTTTCATAAATTATACAAATGATAAATCCCTAATATTCACATCTTTATGTTACTAATCTATAAAATTCAATTTTTTAATATTTAATATTTTCTTTTTTGCTCTTTATTTTATTATTTTAATATATATTATAGTCTATCATAATCCTCACTTGCGCACCCATACTTTTAAAGCACCACATTGATACTGCACTAAAATGGTTGAATCCTTCTTTTTAATATGATTCAAATGCACAACCTCTTACAAACAATATATATCTTACCTCAAAGCATATTGTCAAACATAATTACGGGCACCCACTCATCTAGGTGCATGTGCATTGCATCTGCACCTGATACTTGGGTGTTTTGGAACCGACACCTGTAATACCCATAATTTCTAATCTGAATTCAAAATATTAATGTTAAATGTTTATTGCTATTTTTATTTTCATAAATTATACAAATGATAAATCCCTAATTTTGACATATTTATGGTACTAATCTATCAAATTCAAAATTTTCAAATTTTTATTTTTGCTCTATATTTTTTATGGTAACCTTGGTGTCAAATCACAAATGCATGACCACACTTGGAAAATTATTAATGAATTTCATGTATTATCAAAAAATAGCTAAAGAAAATTGAGTGTACAGAACTTTTAATTGGGTTCTTGAGCATAATATACCCTCATTTAACCTTTTGGCTTGACTACTTGCATCATATGAGGCCTCAATGTGATAAAATTTGGTGATATGTACTCTCTATGTCAATAGTCCTTTAGTTAATTTTTAAGCTTAAGCTTTTCAGGTATAGGAGTATCAGAGTAAGATTCTCAAAAATAGGAGAATTAGATTGAATCTTAGAGGCTTCACACATACACTTAACAAGATAAGGTCCAAATATTACTCTACCAAGCATTATATTATAAATTTGGTTGACATAAGAGGTGGTACTTGCTGGATTTTAAAATTACCACATGCATGCATGAATTAATAGAACTATAAAATCCACATGATTCAACCAATATATTAGATACTCTATCTAGGAAGCATGTTGACCTATACCAAGGTTCCTGATGGTAGCCTCAAATATTGCACGTGAGCTGCAATGCCCAAATTGCTTGTCACTTGCAATATGCTTTGACTCCTAGACTAGGAATTTTATTTTTGTGGTTCACTGGATGGATTTTCTTAGCCTACAGTGGTTTCTTTTTCAAAAAGTATGATTTCACTTAGCATTACTTCTAGAATGATTCATTTTTTGACTTAATTCATATGTGTCTTTCACCCTAGAGGTTTTTTAGCACAACAATAGTAGGTTCAAGTCACCCTCAACATAGCAAGTTTCTTGCCTCTTATTGCTTAACAATCAAGCATTGCTTTAGAAGAGGGCAACAACATATGACCACTAGGAATGTACTCCTTGTCCAACTTGTAGATGTAAAGCACAACATGTATGATGCATGTTGATCCTTTTTTAAACTAAAAAATATCACAAAAGTTCCTACCTAACTCAAAATGACTTAACAAATAAAGTGTTTGTAGCAGCATGTAGTCATTAGAACATAGGTAAAGTGTCATATGTTCTCTTGTTTCATCTGGTTGGTATGTATATTTCTCATTGATATGTGTAGCATATTTTCAATGGAAAATATGCAATCAATAATACAGAATTGGTCTAAATAGATGAAGAGAATTTAATTAAAATTGGTATTTGTTCACCTACAAAATCATCCCTTAATTATCAGCCTATGTTAATATAAGTTGACATATTACTATTGTGAGAGTTCATAAAAGAGTTGTGTAGGATCTTCAATAATAAATAGATCCAAATTTTTAGAAACTAGAATCAACATATATTATACATATAGACCCTATTGTTTCTAGGTTGAGGGACTATGTCTGCAGCTATCATGCCTATGAATAGCTAAAATTTGTGGTAAAATCGGTAGATCATATTTAGTTATTCCAATAGTATACTTTAAAAATATTAGAGATAGAAGCAGACCTTAAGATTATCTGGCCAATATCATGTATCCAGATTTAGTCATTTTCAACACACATGTATATATTTTTAATTTTTAGAAAAGAGAGGTTTCAAATAAATAACATATTCAGATTACACATCTCTTTCTGCTTATCTAACTGTGCTATTTAGAAGTTATGTATGTTACAACTATATTATGTAGCATATTTATTAAAAGATATAATAAATAGATAAATACATAAATCAAAATCAAAATTTCCTTCTATGTAAGTTAGTTAAAATCCAACCCAAGCATGGCGTGCATGGACCTAATGACTACATTCCATTTCATCCAACCTTTCCTATTCATAATCCATGAAATAAACCTAGGTAAGTAGCATGATCCCACAAAATATTCTCATTGATTCAAAGCAGAATAATTCTAACCTTAATCATTAATTATAGTAGATATTTTAGATGACCTATGCAAAAAAACACAAGTACAAGTTTTGATCATTATTTTTAGCTCCTTGTGTTGGTATAATATTGGATAAAAACTGATGGGGATAAATCAGAACACTTGCATCATTCTTGGTAGTTTGTGCAATATCACTAAGCTTCTACAAAAAACCAAATCTCTACCCTCTCTAGTGAGTGTTGAACTAGGTCATTAACCATGGATGTCTATCAAAGTTTGAAGCTTTACCTAACGAATATACATAGATATTTTGTAGGATTTGATCCTTGACTCAAAAATAAAGTGGAAAACTTTGCAAAAATTCCACCAAGGTATGGTATCTGATGACATACTTAAAATAATTTTACACTCATTGAATAATATATTTTCAACACTCAACAACAAAATTAAGCACTGCAACATTACTTATAGTCGCACCATACTAGAGGTCGAGAATCAAATGGACTAATTCCTACCACAATAAACCCCTAAGCTAACATTAATTAGAAAATAATTACAAAATAGATCGATAAACACCATTATCAAACCACACACAGTCCAAGACTTTAAAAACCCAAAAAATCAAAAGCAACCAAAATTCTAGTAAAATTTTCTCTAGATATTTAAGAGTGCAAGGATTAAAAAAATGGTCAAAATGCAGAAAAACCTTAATAAATTTTATCTAAAAATTAATAGTGCAAGTATTATTAAGCTTATAAACTATTTGACTCCAAGGAATCTTAAGCCACAAATCCTAAGTAAAATTACCTTCGATGCCAACACAATGCAAGGCTTGGTAATATTCTAAAAAAAATTAACAACCCAAAGGACTTATAAACTATTTATATTTGGGGAACCTATAGCCATGAAAACCTAAGAAAAACTATGTGCAAATCCATAATAGTGTGAGAATGATTGACCATATTTGTAGGGAATCTAAAGCCAAAAAAACCTGGGCAAATTACCTCTACATATTCAATTCCATACATTTCTTCAAAATCATAATAGAGTAAAAATAGTTTATAGCAAGCAAAGATTAAAAATATCTCCGCAAAATCATGAAACCTCATTTTTTTCAAAAAACTTTTACATAGATGGACTGCAAATATCTTTTATAAATTTAGCACTACAAGGATTTCAATAGCTTGAACCCTAATGAAAATTAAAAAGGAAATAAAACAAAAGACCTGATTTACTGTGTAGAAGTGTCGTAGAAACATCCAAATTTAGCTAAAGCTGTGAATGACATAATTAATTAAGCATTAGATCCACGATCTCACAAAGCAAAATCATTTTTCTAGTAGATACTGAGCTTGATCCCACGACCTCCGATAGAACAAAAGGGATAAAAAATAAAATTAGAAGTAGCTGAATCCACATGTTAGCTTTTGATGAATGGTCCATGAGAGATGACAATCACAAGATGCAAAATAACATGCAAGAAAGTAAATCTACTAGATGAATGAAGTATGATAAAATATAAAATAGATAAAATATTACAATGTAGCTATGGAGGAAGTGAGCACTCTATTAAAAAATCTATGGATCTACATCATATCCATTACCAGTAAATGGTGTGGAACACAATTCACTAACCTACGCTCTCTAACAATGTCTCCTGACTGTCCTATCTATCTATCTATCTAAGAGGCCATCCTTATATATGCAATATAGGATGCTTACCCAACACTGTATCTAGCTATGCATAGGCACATGTACACTTGTCATTTATTATATTGCATGAAGTCACTAGATAACTTGCACAAGAAGTAATCTAGGTATGTATCTTGGAGGATACATTTACATAACCCAAATGATGGAATAGACTCTGTTTCCAACACCCTATTGTATTACATTATTTGGGTATTGAAGGCTTTAGTCTTAAAAATGGATTTTCTTCATCTTCTTCTACTTGATATGGTTCTTGTTTTGCTGCTACAATCTTCATGTCAATGCTTCTTGTTTTCTTCAATTCTTTGCTTCTTGGTCTCAAGCATCTTATATGATTGATGGTGCATATCTTGAGTGTATCTGAATTGATCTTTCTTCCTTCTTTTGTCCCTTGGTAAGACCTGGTTCTCTATCCTTCATAAGTATCAACCTTGAGCTCAATTTTAGTAGATTTATCTAAAATAATTTTTTGAAGATAAAATTTTAACCTTTGAAGCAATCTTCTTTCATAGTCTGTATAATATCTAATTTTAAGTGACAAGAGAAAGATGAGTGATTTTTTCCTTCACAATATTTGCATGGACGTAAACTCCAACAATTCAATTTTTCCTGACCATATTGATTGCAATGGGTGCACAATAGAGATGATCTAGAAATTTTATGATCAATTTTAGGAATATCATGTTTTTATATCTCCTTAACAAGGTCTACAAACCATATGTGCACAATTGAATCTATTCTATTTTGCATAAACTATTGTTGATAAATCTTTCCCTATTTTTTTCATTTGATTCGTTAGATGAATATTCTATTGCATAGTTGTTGACTTCAAAAATTATGTCATATTGTAGGGGTTCTTCCTTTCCTTTACTCTTTTCATCATTGAAGTCCATCAGGTTTTTGATCCACATCGGTATTTTTCCTATTCCACTTCTAAGAGCATTACCAAGTATGCTAGTAGACATTTATATGACCTGAATTTTATAGCTCCAATATTTTAAGGTATGTGCTCCTTGATTGAAGTATATAAGTTTGATTTTGTAAAAGAAACCTTTATAGATCCTTAGATTTTTGGACTACATTATAACTCCCACCTAATTTTAGGTTGTGAATTAAGCTTATATCTTCCCAACTTGATAGTATTAGACAAATATTAATGTTATCAAGTTTTATTGAATGTCTTATGACTCCCTAATATTTTGAAGTATGCTATAGTGCTTTTGTAATAATATAGTTCAATTTTGGTTGATTTTGTACAAGTTTTGCAAGAACCAAAAATCAAATTTTAACACCTTATTACTCCTAATTGAACTAAGCACTATTTTAGTTTTGAAGAGGTTTTGATATTGGAATTCTTTTATCCCATTTTTAGAAAATTGAGACAAATAAAAATAAATTTATCCAACCTTAATAAAATCCCTTAATAACCTCTTTTATATACCTTGGATTATTTCTAATTTCCAAATAAAATAAATTTGATGGAGTAACCCTTATGACTCCCAAGTTAGCAAAATTAGAGAAATTATAATAATATTTGCAATATAGGTTAATCCAACTTTAAATTCCTTATTCCCCCTAAGTAAGATTGCAAATATTAAAATAATAATATGTCACACCTTTAGCTTTCAAAACCTAAGTTTTAACCTTAGTTTATAATCCTTATAACTCCAACTTATGAAAGCAATAATAGATGGGATTTATACCTTACCTTATACACAATATCTCCTTGATGTTTAGAGCTTTCTACAGTTGAATATAATAGTGTCTAAAATGTACCTTGAGTGCTCGGTTTAATGGAGATTTTATGGAAGACTAGACGCGAATGATGTACATAGGCACTGAAATGTTGACCTTCCAAAACTAGAGATATTTTAATGCTCCTTCCTCCTTGTCTTCCACGTTGCAGTTCGGATGTTTTTGCTACTTCTCTCATGCCTTGACTATGCTACGTTCCTCCTTTGAATGTTTTCAATGTGCTTCACTCTTGCATTTTGGTCTTGGAGTTAAGATGTCTTTTAGGCATTGTTGATCATTGACATTGTGACCAATGTCATGTCTGTTACAAGTGAGTGCTCCCTTATTTATGTAACGCTCCAAAATAACGCTTCCTGAAAATGTATAGGCCCTTGTGTGAAGCTAGTGAGGAATACCATGTGGCACATTTTTTCTTTGTAACTATGTAGAAGTCTCTAGAATTTTGAGAGGAATGATGACCAAAATTCCAAGTGTCATTTCTACATGGCGACCATTCTTGTAACGTCTTCGAAGATGGATATTATAACTCCATAACTCTCTTGCTTTGCAATGTTTCTTGGGCAGCAAGCAAGCTCTCTTCTCCGTAGGTGGATGGGTGATGCGCTACGGAGCTTAGACGGTAGTTCGACACTTTGGTGACTAGTATTCTACAATATTGATACCATGAATGTAACACCTTTCTCCCTTTCTTTTATGCCTCCAAACACATTATTTTCTTGTTGCTATTTTGACAACCTTTTGATATTGATTTGCACTTGCTTGTTTATGTAAATGTAGCTCATGGATGATATAAAATGAGCTTTGATTCTATAGGTATGTACCTCCAAGAGGAACCTTTGAATGGCTCCTTCTAGTTTGGAAGGAAGAGTGTTGACGTTCAATATTTGATAGCTATTTTTTTCTTATAATAAAACATGCCCTAATGTGACACTTTCAAATCTGCACTTATGCTATCAAAAACCATATTAGAGTAGTGCAATATAATGTATTATATATTGTACAATAATACTTTTAATATACCTTCTTTTGCACTATATTTCTAGATTTTTAAATTCCGGTTTTGTGGCTTTTTCTTGCAATACAAGGGTTTGAGATTGTCTTTAACAAAAGACACACATTTCCCTTTTTACTTGTAAAATTTTGATAGCAAGCCCAAGCTTCAATAACAGTAGATAGAATTTTTTTTATTGATGCAAATTTTTTTGCTTTTTTTCTTTTGCATTCACTTGTCATGCTTTGGATTTGGAGACTCACCAAGTTTCACTTTCATAAGCTTCTATCTCCGTTTTTGGTTAGTTATGTCCTTCTCCAAATATAGAGGTGGCTTATATTGGCCACATCAAATTGCATATTTTTGTGCTTCAATAGTGTCTTTAGAAACTTGATACAAATCAGACTTTGTGCCTTTTAGGAAACACAAAACTAATTTTCTTTTTGAGAGTGGTATAATAGTTCAAGCTATTTTTTTTAATGCACTAATATTATACCTTATCACTCCAATAAACTCTTAAAGTCATAACCTAATAATCTACTGCAACTTTGGTTGGCCAGTGAAAATAAATTGGCTTGATGCCCTCTTCTTATGCTTTAGGTATGTATATTTTCTCATTCAAAA
Source organism: Wollemia nobilis (assembly GCA_028583015.1). Classification (NCBI taxonomy): domain Eukaryota; kingdom Viridiplantae; phylum Streptophyta; class Pinopsida; order Araucariales; family Araucariaceae; genus Wollemia; species Wollemia nobilis. The sequence continues at coordinate 770,921 of JAQPPZ010017176.1, read as the reverse complement.
TGTAATACACAATATATATTTTCAAATATCTCACATACCGATTATAATCTAAACCCTCTAAATAGACCAACACGGAGAAAAATTTTGAGTTGGCAAACTTTTCAATGGCAATTGGGATTTTGGGTAGTGCTTTCTTGGACTTGATAGTTTTGAATTGACTATGAATCCACTTCTTAAAAGGCTCTCCTTCATGAATATCTGACTTTCTCTGCTATATCGAAGGGTTTAGGTCTTACAGGTGGGTCTACACCTATAGCAAATAAATCATGGTAGGCTTTGGCCGTGATACTAAATAGGGTTTTTTCTTTAGCCATTTTAATTGCTTTTGTATTTGGATCATAATATTTCACTATTACAAAAACTAATTTGGGGTAATGATAAAATGAATCACATATTTAAAATTACAGGAAGGAATTTATAGCAATAATACCTTGGAAAGAAATTGGCAGCCCCTAGAAGTACTTGTAGTCAATATCTCTTATAAGCTTGGTCCTTCTTATCTATGTCATTACAATATTTGCTAAAGCTCTTGTTTGATTTACATAGCTTTCCAATTATGTAGTTCCTTGCTATAAATACTTTTGGGCTACTTTGAAGGCCATTTTATGTGAAAATTCACTAGGTGTTCACTCTTTTCTATACTCATAAGCTTCACCTTATTATTTCTTTAGCTTTCACTTCCAGGTGAGTGATGTTCACGAAATGGATGGCAATTGAAAATTGAGTTTTAAACACTCCCACATGCATACCTTCTACCATAAATGTGGTTTGTGGAAAACTACCCATTGTGCACTTTTAAATTCAAAGATAAAATATTTTAGTCCATATTGGGCTATTCATTGATTGGTCGTGGTATAGAGCATGCTCTCAACTTGTGATTATTTTTTGTATCTTTCTTTTTAAGAGCGGTATGGAGAACATGTCGTAGCTCATGACCATCCTTATTTTTGTGTGTGGTGCGGAACATATGTTGTATCCTGTTGCCACCCTTAGTATTCAACGATCTTGTCTTTTTTAGCTAACTTATTTAGAACCACTAAACTATCTTCTAACATTTTTCTCTTTTTTTAATTTTTATTTTACCTATGAATTTTTTTTTTATAGAAAAGACAATAATAGTATAACACAAATATGTACATATGCTACAAGAAATGTATTCTTAGTCAAAGTAGAGTTTCAAATGGAAATCATTGATCAGGATCATATGAATGTTTCCCTCTATGTCTTCGAGTTGGAAATAATTGCTCTCTTTAACCTCAGCTACTATGAAAGGGCCATCCCAGTAAGATTCAAAATTATGATGGTTTCTTGGCTTAGCTCTCTCTACATTCCACCTTAGAATAGAGTCACCTACTTTGAATTTTTTGAATTTAGTTTTCTTGTCAAACCATCCCTTAATATTGAATGAGTTCTTTTGGAAATCCTCGTATGCTTGAGTCCTCTTCTCTTATAACTAAAGCAAATGCATCAATTTGGTTTCGACTAGACTTTGATCATACTCTTCTAGTATTTCCAAGTGAATAGGCAAGACTGCTTCTTTTCCATACACTAAAGCATAGGGAGAGGTCTTAATTGTTGAGCAAGGCGCAACAACAGTATTGTCATTGTTGTCAACATAGTCAGATAGATCGATTGATGCAGTGGATAGGAGTTCATAGGTTATTCAGAGTATGTACAGTGAAGTTAAATTCTTATGAGGATGTTTTTAATGTTTGGGTGAAGTTGTTACAGGTTATGCAAGAAGACTGAAGTGGCCCATATGCTAAAGATCAAAGAAAGAGAAGTGAAACAACAAAGAGAAAAAAGTGTCATGATATCGCAACATGTTACATTTTCACGGCAAAAAAGAGAAGAGAAATATAAGGAGAAAAAGTGTCGTGATATCGCAACATGTTGCATTTTCACGACCAAAAGAGAAGCAAAAAAGCAAGGAGAAAAAGTGTCGTGATATCGCGACATGTTGCATTTTCGTGGCCAAAAAGAGAAGAGAAAATGCAAGGAGAAAAAGTGTCACGATATCACGACATGTTGTATTTTCATGGGCCAAAGGAAAGATAAATAGCAAGGAGAAAAAGTGTCGTGATATCACGACATGTATTTTCGCGAGCCAAAGGAAAGAGAAAGAGCAAGGAGAAAAAGTGTCACGATATCGCGACATGTTGTATTTTTGTGGGCCAAAGGAAAGAGAAAGGTAGAGAATTAAAAAGTTTCACGATATCACGACATGTCACATTTTTCATGACTCAAAAAGAGCAGGCAGGCAGAGAAAGAAAAAGTGTCGCATTATCGCGACATGTCGCATTTTCGTGACTCAAAAAGGATAGGCAGGAAGAGAAAGAAAAAGTGTCGCGATATCACGAATTGTCGTATTTTCATGACTAAAAAAGGGCAGGCAGAAAGAGAAAGAAAAAGTGTCATGATATCGCGACATGTCGCATTTTTGTGACTCAAAAATGGCAGGCAGGCAGAGAAAGAAAAAGTTTTGCAATATCGCGACATGTCGCATTTTCGTGACTCGAAAAGGGCAGGCAGGCAGAGAAACAAAAGTGTCATGATATCACAACATGTCACATTTTTATGACTCAAAAAGGGTAGGCAGGTAGAGTAAAAAAAGTGTCGTGATATAATGACATGTCACATTTTTGTGACTCAAGAAGACTGCATAGTGACGTGGACCCATAAGGAATCTTTAATGATTTGAAATCATTTAAGATGGTCATTACACATGGAAAGAAATGTACGCATGCCCATGTGGAGAAAACGAACAGTCATGGAAAGAAATGGATGCATGCCCATGTGGAGAAAATGAACAGTCATTAAAATAGAAATGAAAAGCCTTTTTGAAAACCAAAATGCATGCATGCACAAAGGAGAAAATGAACAGTCATGACCGAGAAAACGAATAGTCATGAAGGAGAAGACAAATAGTCATGGTAGGAGAATATGGTGTCAATTATTTGCATGTAACGTGTTTGACGAAATTCCTACTCTATATATACAAAAGGAGTTACATAAATAAGGCATTACAATTGACAAGTGGCGTATGAGAATATGAAAGGAGTTACAACTGGAGTTACAAAGAGAAAGGATAGTTATAAAAGGTGTGTTGCTTGGAGAATTAAGCGACGGATTTAATCTTGTGAAGAGAGCAAGAGGAGAGCAAGAGGTGCATGAGAGGCGAGTGAGAAGGGTGTGTGGTGTGTAAATAGTGGGTGATGTTGGGTAAGCAATAGACCAGTCAGGGTCTTGTAAAAGTGAAGGCATATTTATGTCAATCTTCTACTTTTAGAACAGAAGTCCAAGTTGGTGCTGGTAAATCAAGGGTTGGTGCTCCTTTCTGTTGGTGCAGATAAATCAGAGGTGGGTGATCCTTTCTATTGGTGTAGATAAATTAGGGGTTGGTGCTCCTTTTTATTGGTGCAGATAAATCAGGGGTTGGTGCTCCTTCCAGTGGTTGCTAGTAAATTGATTATAAAGTTGATGCTTTGCAAAGGTTGGATTTGGATGGGAGTCCAAACAGTCATTTTTGAGGAGTATCCAAATTGGTGAACCTCGGTACATCTTGTGTTGTGTGATGTTCTCTTGTTATTCTTGATTTATTTGGTTTTAAGTTTTCATTGTTTCGACTTTAAGAGTTGAAGATTTAAGTTTAAAAGAGCTGCACTGATTCACCCCCCCCTCTCAGTGTCATTGTGAGACTAAAAATTGGTATCAGTAATAGACTTATTGATGGTAATCTTGTCTACCATAGAGATTTCTCTAATAATAGGAGACAACTTCTTTTGTTTTCCTCTAATGATATCTTCAAAATTCGAACCAGATTCTTGTTAGTTGACTCTGCTAATCCTTTAATCTGAGAATACTAGTTGGAGGAATTTTTATAGTGATGGCATACCTGATAGCAAAATAAATGTACTTAGCTCCTATGAAGGTTGGAACATTGTCACTTACTATAGCTTCGGGGATACCAAATCTTGCAATCAAGCTCTCCATGAAGTCAATTACCACTTCCTTATCTGTTTTCTTTGTGGGAATGGCTTCTACCCATCTGTTAGGTAATATGTAGTAGTAAAAATATATTTATGTCTTTTTTAGGAATTTGGGTTAACTATCCCAATGAAATCCAACCCCCATTGTTGAAAAGGCTCTTCTACCTAGATGGGCTTGAGGGGGAATGATGCATTTTTGGTTCTTCCCACATACCTCTAGAATTCATCACAAGCTCTTGTTACCTTGAAAGTGTCAATAAAATTAGTAGGCTAGTAGTAGACTACTCTAATAATTTTTAAAGCTATTACCCTTCCTAAAAAATATCCTCTAGATAATACTCCATGGAATTATTTTATGAACTTTTTCTTCTGATCATATTTCAAGCATCTTAGTAGGACTTCGTCAAGATTTATCCTATATAGTCCTTCTAGAAATAAGATATATTTCAATGATTGAAACCTATATATCCTTCTTTGTGATGGATTAATACCCTGAGGACAAATCCTTGTTTAAAAATATCTAATCAACCCTATCTAAATCTCCCAACTGGAAATATTCGGTCTAATTGACAAACTAACATTTTTTATAGCCATATTTTTTGTTAACCCTTTGCACAATGCTCTATCTCTGACAAACTTGATGGGATGGAATTCCACATCATACTCCTAGATCTTAGTGATTCAACCAACCCTTTTGTCTCCTATTTCACCTATTAAAATAAAACTTCTAACATTCGAGTGTACCACATACACTAGGGTTTTACTTTGAGCCAAGTATTGCCTAAATTTCTTCAATGAATTCATCATTGCAAATACCTATTTCTCAATCAAATTATACTTGATTTGGTATTTATGGAGATTTTGACTCCAAAAAAATATGGTGTGTTCTTCTCCATCATCATTCTTCTAAGTAAGCATAGATGCATAGCTTTCTTTAGCTCCATAAGTGTACAAAATAAAATTTTTACTAAAATATGGATTCACCAGGACTAGTGCAATGGTAATGGATTGTCTAATGATCTCAAAAGCCTATTCTGTTACTTCTATCCACTTTAAGTCTACATTTTTCTTCAAAAACTATGATATAGGTTTCACATTTTGGGTAAAATATGATATGAACTTCCTAATAAAATTAATCTACCCAAAGAAGGGTTGCAAGACTTTCTTATTGATAGGCAAGGGGAGGATGAGAATTGACCTTAATTTGTCTGGGTCAATAGACATTCCTTCTTTAGAGACCACATGGTCTAATATATTTCCCTCATGAACTATAAAAAATAACTTCTTTGGGTTAAGAGAGATACCAAATTCTTTGTATTTTTCAAATACTTGCTCCAAATGTGTCAAATGGTTTTTCTTTTTTATGAGAGAACACAATCATGCCATCCAAGTAGATTAGAATGACTTTCTTGATAAGATATCCAAAGGCATAATCCAATCTCTCTATAATGTGGCTTATGCGTTGGATAGATAGAAAGGCATCCCCTAATAGGCAAAAGTACCCCACTTGGTGGTAAATGCTATCTTGAATTAGTCCTCATATTTTATCCAAATCCTAGTTATAATCGAAGAAGCCATCTAACAATGAGCAAATTTCTTCTCCTACAAAAATTTGTAGGATCTGGTCAATGAGGGAGAGGGTAGTGATCCTTTAATAATGCCTAATTGAGATTATTGAAAACTACACATGCAAAAGTCTCCATTATTCTTCCTCACTGGAACCAAGTTAACCATCTAAGTGGAGTGTTTAATTGGATATATAATCTTATCCTTTAGCAATTTGAGTAGTTCCTCTCTGATTATGGATTAAATCATGGGATTCATAGGTCTCTACTTATTTCTAAAAGGTTTTGCATTTGGTTCTAGCTCAATATTATGTTGAATCACCTTTTTATCATATACCTTAAGATCTTCATATGACCAGGCCACAATATCTTGGTATTTTAGGCATAGGACTTTGATATCCTCTACCTATTCTAGATAATAGTGGATACCAACTTATAGCTTCTTTTTCTTTTCCATATCGATCTCCTTATAGATATTTTCATTGATCTCCATAAATTTGATTTTCTTCCTATCTTCATTGTCAAAAAGGCTTTCCAAGGTGACCAACCCCCTAGGGATAGATTATTTTTTAGTTGGATAACATCTTGTTGGTTTATCTCATCTGAGACTTCTTATTTAATAGTGGATAAACAAGCCTCTCTTACCAATAAATCAATGATCTATTCATCACTTTTAAAGACTTGCCAAAAAATTTGTCTATCTAGGATTGTAGGGTTGAAACCATTTTGATTCCTTTGTCTCTAGCAACTCCTATATCTGTAGAAGGGTTGAAATTAGATCCCCTAAATTCCAAGGAATAAGCTAGAATGTTCTATATTTTGGAAAAAAATGAATGTTTAGGGTATCAAAATTTTCCATAAAATCCCATACCCTATTTTTGTATGCCCTCAGGTAATGGTGTTTATTGTTGCACCTCTCTCTCACCTGATTGACTATCAGCTCAGAGTCATCATATATATTCAGTATCTTGATACCCATGCTCTCGACCTGCATTAGAACTAAGAATAAATCTTTGTATTATGTAACATTATTGGTGCAAGACCATGTCAGTCTATATGCAAAAATATTTACCTATTTTGATAGAGATTGCAACACTACATCGACACCAGCCCCATTTTTGCATCTTGCACCATTAAATTACATGGTCCAAGTCTCTATTTCTCTAAAATATTGATTGGATATAGCAAGGGATATTTTTCTCTACTTCCAAGGAAATATTGTATGTGTCCATCCCTATTCCAAACTTATTGTAATATTCTTTGAATGATTATTCATCCTCAACCTCTAACTCTTCAAAAATTTCTACTAGTTCAAATTCATCTAGAGGTGTGAGGTTACACATATCTTCTTCAATTTTCTCAATGTGATAAGACATAGGCTTCTTGGGTGTTATTCTTATTCTATTTACTTTTAAAGGAATCACCATACTATAATAATCCAATTACATACATCCTCCCAATTTGGTAGTGAACTCTCTAGAAAGGCATAGGACAATATAGGGCTCTAGGCCTACCACCACAATCTCTTGCACAATGGTCACCTCTGGAGCTCTATGCAACCTCATTAGTATATATTTTATTACTCCTACTATCTTTACTGGTGTTCCATCCAACTGCAAACCTCTAGAATAGGATTTTATATACTCCATACCCATCTCCTTGCAGACTGCCTTGGGCATAACTGTGGTAGAGGCCCTTGAATCAATCATTCAGCTGAGGACTATCCAACCCTCCATACTCAAGTAAATATAAAATGGAGGGGGTTTGTTCTTTAAAGTAGTAGGAGATATATTATCTTTCTCAAAATTCATACTTAGAATGGTAGTAGCTTATTTTTCTTAGGGATTTTTACTCAAAGAAGCTTTCAATAGATATAATTGACCAAGTATAAAGAGAGTATCATAAAGGCTAGTCTTAGAGGGTATTCTTTTCATCTCTTCCATGGTGTTATATTTTAATTTCACTAAAGTGAAATTCTCAAAATTTCTCTCTAGTTCACCATACTTTCTCTTGTATTGTTGTATAGCTTTGATCCTTTGTATTTTAGTTATGGAAGGAAATCTAATCTTTTCCTGTGCTTCACTTTTTGACTGTATCCTCTCTTTATCATTTTATTTTTCATATCTCAAAAGGAAACTAACCTCATTTTCTTGGCCTTTATAAACCATGTCTCTCTTTTCATTTGCTTGAGGAATAGGGAATTTGTCATTACTTTGAGTGGAAGGATCTTTCTTCTTTTGGTAAGGGACTTGAAACTGGCCCATCTTCTGTGGACAACCTACAATATTTTCTTTCTTGATCTTGTCATGACAAAAATAGGCCCTTCCTCATCAATATCTTGCCCAACCATGATCTAATGTGGTTGCCAAATAATATTGACTCTACCTTTCTAGTTCCTTTCTACATTTTCCATGGCCTACTACACATGATGTTGGTACATAACACATGACTCTAAATCATGAGTATCATTATATATAAGACACCACATATTCACCTGGCTTTTTTTAGATAAATATTTTTGATCTTCTTGAATCGCATTAACTCTTATTCCTATATTATTTTTGGTACCAAGTTTTTGATCTCTGTTGACATAGGAAAATCTTCTTTGTTGAGATCTCTCTATCTCTCTTTTCTCTATTGAATTCATCTTGTTACTGAGTGTTTTCAAGGTGCTATAAATATTAAGAAGCACAGTGGATTCTTGGGGTATCTGAGCAGGAAATTATGGAAAAGGAATTGTAGTAGATGATACTTTTGGGAGAGGAATTGGGATCATATGAGGAAGTGGAGATGACAAATAAGGGGGTCCATGTAAGAAGATGTAGTTGTATAACTTTGGACATTGGGAATTTTAGATAAGTAGGGCATGACAAATTTAGGAGGTAATATTCCTACATTTATGAGGATATTTTCATATTGGACAACTGCATTGTAGACTTGAGTGAAGGTGTACACTCATGATTATTTGGTTTGTAAACACGACTTAGAGCTAAGGGATCTGATATAATACATAAAAGTAAGGGTTGTAGTTGGCCTAGCTTTAGGTGGGATACTCTTCTAGGTTGTACTAAATATCAGGTTAAAGTCTGAAATAGATTCTTGCTGATATTTTTGCATGGATGTAAATTGGTTAAGGATAGAGAAGGGATCAGTAGGCTCATTGAAATATTCTATAAAATATTCTACTAAAGTGACCCATGAAGTAACGTTATTATCCTATAAAGTACTAAACTAGCATAAAATTTTCCCTCTAAAGCAGAGGATCAAGATTCTGAAAATGACATCTTCATTTTTTATGTTATGGAATGCTACTAAATTTAGAATATCTTGGCAATGTTTGTAGGAGGTCTTACCTGAAACATCATATGTAGGTATGGCTTTAGATACAACCTGAGGAATATCTTACATATGAGTGAGTCTGAGGGGACCAATTGTATTCTAACTAGGATATTTTTGTAGGGGTTGATTCAAAACCACATTGGCATTATTAGCCACATTCTAAGCCATATTTTTGGTCGTTATTCTTGCTGGAGGTGGCTATAAAGGTACTGCATTAGGTGGTTCAAGATGATTTTGGTCTAAATGGAAATCTTGGTTAAAATTCCTTATGATGGTAAATCCTTTCAAAGGGAGCTCATAAAAAATAAAATAATATAGATTATTCTTTGTAGATGACCTAGTATTCATTAAAAAATGTATGAGCTATTATAATGGCTTTCTGGTTTCTTACATTCAGGGAGATGCCAAACAAGGAAAAGACAATTCACCAAATGTTGATTCCTCCAAAAAAATATAAAAATAGGAAGGGTGGGTTAGCTAATGTTTCTTGTAAACAGGTCCCATTGGGTGTGCCAAAACTATTGGGATCCAAATTGACATCAAGAAAAAACTCAAAATTGTGACTATTATCTTCTAGTTCTATGATTAAGCATGCACCCACTAATCACAGTCCATACCTCAACATTGGATGGATTAAATATTGCTCTAATCCAACCTCTAGAGTAGCCTGGTATTCCTTATCAACTAATAAGGTGTTGACTCATTTAAGCTCAGTTAAATGTTAAAAATATATGGATATGAATGAGTTTAGGATTACGAAATAGTAATCAAATAGTGGTTGGGTCAAGCTAACAACATAGGCATCTACAGGACAATCCTTATGACAAAAAAATTTCAGTGTCCCACACTTAAAATTAACAAAATTCCAGATAGATAGTCCTCATAAATTTAGACAAATAAAGACATACTTCAAGAAGTCATTTCAATATCAATAATACCAATAATCCAATAAGTAGAATAAGATCAGTATCAAGATATAATAGAAAATAATTTCTTGCAAGTATAGATTCAATTATGAAATATTTCAAATGCTCTAAGCTAGCAATAAAATATCAACAAAATAGACTAACCATAGTAGTGGTATAAAAAAAACAATTCATAGCTTGAATCTCTCAAAGATTGCAGAAGACACCAATCTGAGGTAAACATCCAAGTAATGTTTCTTTTATTGATTTACAGAAAAGTATTACATAGTAGGGCAAGCAAAAACTCTAGAGCTTATCCTAAAAAATGAGGGTTCGTCATTTTTTATAGTTTTACATGCTTGAAAAGAAATTAAAAAAATGGATCATTACAAAGAAAATTAAATTCCAGATCAACTAGGTGCTAAGGTGGTAGCCTCTTATTTGTATTTGAAACCAAAAGAAAATGCATGATCTTGCACTCCTTTGCAACTTGGCTCTTGTAACATGCTAGTTCTTCATGGCAGTTTGGATCCAGGTTTTCAAAACTACAATCCAGTCTGTCTATTATTCTTGTAAGCATCATCCAACCGTAGATCAATAATTGACTATATTTCTTGATTATTGGTCTTATTGACACTTCGCCTACTGGTTCGCTTTGATCAATTGATTCATGTCATAGAAGTTCTACTTTTATATGCTTGGATATCCTCAAAACAAACTAGTCATTGATCTACTTATGAACAGCTAAGATTAAATATCAAACCTCACTTGTAGATGCACAATGTAGAACATGTCATAGCCCACTCCTCAGAACAATTTACCATATTTTTTGGTCATTTTTATCGTGGGTTGGAGAAAATAATACTCCAATGAAAAATTTTCTTCAAGATATGTAGGATGTAACATTGCGTTGACCCGCTTATATCATTCTTCAATTTACTTAAATTTGTTTTACATCCATGACATAGAATAAAATCTGAGATGTGTTGTAGCTTACACTTTAAAATTCACCCATTCAATTTGATCATCGTTGACTGTAGGGTAGAGTATTGCTTTGGACCACATGGATATAATGTAAAAAAATGCTATATAAGACTTTGCACTGGCCCACTTCCTTGTAGATCTCCTTCATGAATTTTGATCACTTTAACCATGGGTTGGAGCATTATTCTATGCCATTAAAAAATACACTTTAGCTTGCATGGGATAGAACAAGATTAAAATAGTCTTTAGCTTATGCAGGGTAGAACAACATACGTTGTACCAAAATTTCGAAAGAAACAATATTAGATTTGACAAATGTTGACCACGGGATAGAACATGTTCTATGCCACGCAGGTTGGAGCATGCTGCAAACCGCTAAGCTTTAGATATAACAAAAAACATGTTGCGACCCGTGATTCAAAAATAGCTAAGTGTAAATATTGACCACTTTGACCATGGGGTCGAACATCCGGCACTACACCACTATGAAATACACTGTAACTAGCATGGGTAAAACAAGCTTTTCTTGCATTAGAAAATATTTTTAAAACTTTTCCAAGGATGTGGCCATTTTGGGCCTAGAATTATCAATATTAATGCACCAAGCTCTTGAAGCTTTTTTCAACCCATACAAAGACTTTATCAATTTACAAATATTTTGCTCTTGTACTTCAAAAACATATCCTTCATGTTGAGTCATGTACACTTCTTATTTGAGATCACCATTCAAGAAGGCACTCTTCACATCCATATGATGAAGCTTCCATCCAAACTGAGCTGCCATTGTACAAAGTACATGAATGGTTTTCATATTTGTTGTTGGTTGGAATGTCTTTTAATAATCTATGCCTTCCTTTTGAGCATATCCCTTTGCAACAAGATGGTATTTATGGTTGTCAATAGTTCCATCTACTTTATACTTGACTTTGTATACTTATTTATGGCCAATGGGGTTCTTTCCAGTAGGTATATGAACTAGCTCCCATGTTTTGTTATTCATAAGAGAGATGTTTTGCATCCATAACTACCTTCCACTGAGGCACACTAAGTACTTCTTGCACTAAAGTGTATTCATGCTCCACCACTAAAGTCATCAAAACTCTATCTTCCTCTTCACTTATTTCTTCTTCTTCATCATCATTTTTTTCTTCATCTTTTTATCTTTCCTGGTGTGACATACTTCAAGTTCGTGGCCAATTGGAATTGATATCAAGAGGTGCATCCAATTTTGCATATCTTATTGTGCTAGTATACCATTTTGGAATTTTATTTTATTTTGGAGGAGTCTTTGATTCAGGCTCTTCAAATTCCAGGTGTACAACAGGATATGTGTCTTTGCTAGATTTTTGTGTATCCAATATGGGAGCTTTTTTGAATACCACATCTCAGCTTATATGAATTTTCTTGGTTATAAGATCAATCAATCAATGCATTGCAGAGTTTTATCATCTAGCTTGCTCCTTTTTTCTTTGGAATGTGCATGAAGGCTTTACATCCAAATATCCTTAGATGAGAAATGGAGGGCGTTCTTCCACTCTAGGCTTCTTCTGGTGTGACTCCTTGAAGAGATTTTTTTGGTGCTTTATTAAGGAGATACACGGTTGTAGTGACAACTTCTGCATAATATTGTTGCTCAAGATGTGTACCTATGAGCATACATCAAACCATATCCATGATGAAATGATTTTTCCTTTTAGAAAATCCATTTTGTTGAGAAGTATAGGCTATAGTAAGCTATATTTTGATCCCATGTTTGGTGAGAAACCTTGAGAATTCATTGGAGGTGAACTCCCCCCATGATTTAAGTGAAAGGCCTTGATAGAATATCTTGATTACTTATTAACACATTTCTAAAACTACTAAAAATATATGAAAGCATCTCACTTCAGCTGTAGGAAGAAGACCCACATATTTCGGGAGTAATCATCAATAAACAACTAAAAATACTTCTTGCCATCATAACTATTTGGCATGGTTCCATAAAGATGGTGTGGACTAACTCCAATGGTGCTTTGGCTTTGGAAGAGATTAACTCAAATGGAACTTGGTGTTGGTTTCTTGCTAAGCAATATGAGCATACAAGCAAAGTATGTGAGAGGTTGGGTAGACCTAACACCATATCATGCTTATTCATCTGAAGAAAATGGACTAAATTGATATACCCATACCATTTATTGTAGCTTCTTTTGTGTTCACAATCATGGCAACATGAGAGGTATAAATGCCATATAAAACAAACAACCCATGTTTATCTTCTTTGGCTTCAAATGTGTCAAACCATATTTTATCACCAATCATGTGTTTTCTAGCATCAGAATCAATATATCAAATATGATATTTTTGTTTGGGATCAGTTTGAGTTATGATAACCTTGTGTGCTCTCTCAAAATCTGAATTTAATTCTTCAATAGCAACATTGGCTCTTTGTTGCCTATTTCTTGGTCGTGGTTTGAATTTCCCCTTCTTTTATGGTTGATTATTTTTGTCATCTTTGTTGAAAGAATTGAATCAATATTTCTTGGTATCATATTTATCCATCTCATAACTGTGATAGTACCTCTTCTATTATGGAGGTGTTGTTTATGAGGGAGTAGTGTTTTAAACTTTAGAAGAAGATCACTTATTAAAGTATCATTGTTTCTTAGCTCTAGATTTCTTTGAAAAAAATGTTGTGTTGGATATTTGGTCTCTTACTTTATTATTTGTTTCTTCTTATTGTATAAAATTAACCAAATCCTATAAAGAGACTTGTCGATTGGACACTTGAAGGGAAGTGATCAAAATTCCAAAAGAATATGGTAAAGATCTAAAAATAATGGAGTTTAAGAGCTTATCTTCCACTTTTTCTCCCATGGTATGTAATTTTGTTGTCAAATCAACAACTCTACAAAGAAACACCTCTACACTTCATTCTTTATGCTAAGAGTGTGAAGTTGGATTGATTATTAAGAATTATGGCTTGATTATTTCATTTATATATGGTTGTCAATGTATCCCCTGCATATTTTTCATCCTTTTTTTCACAAATGTGTGGTTGAACTTCATCAGTAGTGGCAAGAATTATAATCATCAATGCTCTAGCATTGACATCGTCATATACTTTTTTTTTATCATATAATATTTTTGGGCATGTGACTTTTCTAGTTATGATTTCCCACATTTTTTCAACCTGCAATATTGTCCTTATCTTAGTCTTCCATGGAGCAAAATTCAAACCTCTAAGTAGTGATTTTAATAAATATGCTTTTGCAATGGTCATTGTGAGGGTTCCTTATAACACCAAATGATCCTCATTTATTTATACTACTAGCCTGATAGACTTGATTTGTTCGATATACCCGTTTTTCTTATAATATTAATCGGTACATGGAGTAAGTTGGTCCCCTCAAAATATGTGGTTGTATGTGAGGGACTTTAAGATATGTATAACAGATTGATCCATGACACATAATTAGTACTAAAATACATTCACTCTATCTTTGACACCTGTTAAAAAATACTTTCACATACGTAGAGCAACAAGACCCTTAAATACCTGGAAGAGCTTAATTTTAGGATTTACGTCGAGCGATAGTAGTTTTTGATGTGAGATCTAGTTGTAAAAAAATGATATTCACTAAATTTTTCCTTTGTTTCTGTTTGTAGAAAAATCCAAAAAGTTCTGTATCCCCCCTTTTGATTTGGTTTTGCAAAATAACAAGGTTTTTTTTTTCTTCATTTTTGTAGCCCCCTTTTTTATTTTAAACCAAATTACATTAATTTCAAATTTAATTGACTAATTAAGAAATTTAATTTTAACTTTTTTTTTAATAAGCTATGTGTGGCTCCTATCAGAGGCCACTCCCATTACAAAAATAAAACATTACATTGCTCTCATTATATTTCTAACAAGTTAATTAAAGAATATCCAAATTTGTATTTCTATTGGAGATATTCTTCATTTACTCTTCTATCAAAAATATTCTTCATCTTCCTCAAATTGCTAAGTTTCCACAATCAACTCATTTTATATTAAATGCCTTCAAAATTTTAAATTCTATCAAGAAAAATTCAACACCGTGAATGACTTAATTATTTTATGTCCAACTTCTATATCCAAAAGTATATTGTGTATAACAACTTCACAATTTCTTAATATCTTTTTTAAAAGTTTTTTTCATTCCCCTAATATTCCAAGATATTATTTTCATTGTTATTTTTTATTTTATTTGAGGGTTTAGCCCCACTTCTTGTTAACACTTGTGATATTTGCTTTTTTTTTCTCATATCAATATCCCTTTGTGTTTCTTTTTCTCTTTGTTTTTTCCTCTTGGGTCTTCCTCTTTTTTTATTTTTTTTCTATATTCTCAACAATATTTTCATCTTCATCAATCTCTTCAATCTTCTCACATTGCTCATAGTAAGACTTATCATATTTAGGTTTACCTTGTTCTAAAGGATCTGAAGTGCAAGGAATAACATCAAAAGCACACTCCTCTTTATATTTCCGTAGAGACCCTAAAGTGCAAGGATGCTCTTCTATAGCAATTACCTTCTTATTATACCCTAAAAGCCCTAAATTGTTATGGGTTTCCTCCAACCTCATTTCTATATTATTCTACTCTTGAAACCTTAAAGTGCAAGGGATAACATCTTCACCAATTTCACTTTTATTACTTGAAGAGGATTCTATACTATTTGAGGAAAATGAAGATGATTTACCTGGAATAAACTTGACCTTTGTTGCTCTCTTTGTTTTAGGTTTTATCTCCACATCTTTTGCACCTTTATTTCCTTCTAAACTTGTCAATTGATATTGTTGATAAGATTTCTTTACCTCTTATTTTGGAGTGGAGTATCCTTGATCTGATCTAGCTTCTATTATTGAATGATTTCCTTGCTTCGTCTTGAAGTTTATCTCATGGCTAGAATTTTTTATCTCTTTCTCCATAGTTTTTCGTTTGCAAATTCTTTCCATGTGTCCAATCTCAAAACAATTGTAGCAATGAAATGCAATATTTTAGAAATCTTCTTGTTGATCCCACTCTCCTTGCTAGAAAGGCGAAACCTACCGTTCTACCAAAAGCTCAAACTTGAGGTAGCCGCTACAGGCCAGGGCTTTAACCTACGAGAGGCGGTTAGTCCATGTCACGATTCCCGAGGAGGGACGCTGGCGGTTAGTCCAACAATCCCCCCCCAGCGTTACCCAAAGGGAATCGAACCCGAGACCGGCTTTGATACCAATTGTTATAATCACAATGACACTGAGAGGGGGGGTGAATTAGTGTGTTCTTTAAAAACTTAAAAGCAATTTAGACTTTTAAATAAACTGCAGCAGATTAAAACAGAAATAATAAAAGTACTAAGAGCATCACACATAACATGGCATTTTAACGAGGTTCACCGATGTGGCTACTCCTCAAAAAGAATGCTTGGACTACCATCCAAATCCAGTCAAATGCAAAGCTACAACTTTACATAATCATTCACCAGAACCAACTGGTAAGAGGCACCAACCTCTAAATTTTATCTGCTACAACAGAATGGAGCACCAACTCCAATTTTTCTAGCTCCAACTGGAAAGAGGCACCAACCCCTTTTACCAAGCTACAACTTGGAGATAGTAATAAAAATTGCATAATTAAACTGTCACCTCAATTTGCACGATCTGCTATTTTTCTTGCATTCTGCTGGTTGTCGGCATTCGACTGCTGCTGTGAAAAATGATTCGCACTTTTTCAACCACTCCTCTATATCTCTTCGCGTTCTCTACTGCAACTTCATAGAAATATTACTTCTACAGCCAGCACACTGTCATTTCACACTCGAAACACGACTTCTGCATACCGCATTCTTATCTTCTCTTTGCACCACTCACTCTGCTGCACCTTCCATGAAATCTCACTTCTACCATCTATGTATTTTTGCCTCGGACTTTAAACACGCCGTCTACAAATCGCTCTCTTTGTTCTTGATCAGTCGATATGCACTCACTCACTATCTCATGGCTGCGATCTCTTTTCTTTAACTCCAAATAACTATCACCGACTTACACTCTGCTGCACATGAACTTCATTCGCATATATCGCATCACGCCCGCATTTCAACCTTGCAACAGTCCCGCCTTTTTATAGAAGAGAATATCCCATCAAAACATTCTCAAACACGTCGGCTGCAACCCTAATTAGGTCAACATGAAACCCTAGAATTTTTCGGTTGCTTAACCTTGCTTTGTCCACAGGAAACCCTAATTGATCCGTTGTAAAACCCTAGCAACATCGGCTTTGAAAACAAGCCGGTGAATGCACTTTAATTTAATTTTAAAATATTAATTTAAATTTTAAATAAATAAATAAAATTTAAACTAGATATTTAAAATTAAATATCTTCATCATCGGAGCACCTTTTTCAAAAAAACGAAGAGCTAACTTGGGTTTTAAGAAAAACCCATTTCAAAACTGCTGACCATGGATTTAAACAAAACCTATAATTTAGTCCGCCTTGGTTTTCACAAAAACCCTTCCGCTCTTTGACATCAATGACAACATCAACACTTGAGCAAGGGCAATGTACCCAAGGTACCCAAAATTGCCAACAATCTCCCCCTTTGTCATTGATGGCAACCCTTTACTAAAAACACATCTTCAAGAGCCAAAACTGAAATCAATCTCTTTGAAGTTTTGCTCCCCCTGACTTGAAGCTTTCCTCTTCACTTGAAGCTCTCCCCCTTACTCATATCTCTCCCCCTTTGTCATCAATGGCAAAGGGCCACCTTTGGGGCTCGAAACTAAGAATGAGCCTCTTAGCTTAGTCCCTCCCCCACCTCCCCGATGAGGTGATTAATTCCGAGGTGGGAGTAAAACTCCCATTAGGCACTGATCAACATCAACGTCTATAACTTCCTTGCCGGGTCTTCTCTTGAACTCTTTGACCATATTCTTGTTCCTGTCATTGTTCTGATCCATGGACCTGATCATGCCACTGTTCTTGTTCTTATATCCTAGAATTTCAACTCTACACTGTCTGACAGTGTGACTTTTATTGTTGCACTTATAACAAGTAATAGTGTTGTTTCTTTTAGGCATACCTGTTCTTTGAATCCACATGTTCTGACTAAGCCGCTTCTGACTAAACCTATTTTGACCAAGCCTGTTAGTGTGATGTTCTTTTGTTTTAAATGAAACTCTGGTCTGTTTACCCTTCTGACATAAAGCACACATATTATTTGCAGGTTTTTTAATGATTGGAATATCTCTCACTGCTTGTTTAGCACTAATTCTTACCATATTATCAAAACTTATGTGTCCAAGCCTCTTATGCCATAACCAGTTCTCTTCTTCTTGTCCCATGAAGCACATACCTTCTGAAAACTCTGAGAGTGTGTACAGATTGCCAGATGTCCTTGAGCCGGTTGCTATTAATTTCTCGCTATTTATTTTTCTTGACTTCACAACCATGCTTCTTGAAAACTACTTCATGTCCTTTGTCATAGATTTGACTCACACTCAATAGATTATGTTTCAAACCATCCACATATAAAACTTCCTCTGACTTGATCTTTCCTTCACTAATTTTGACCGTTCCTTTACCTATTATTTTGGCTCCGTCATTGTTGCCAAATTTTATAGAACCACCCTCATACTTTTGTATATTTTTTAATTTCTGTTTGTCACCTGTCATATGACTTGAGCAACCACTATCAAGAATCCAAGGAACATGTTTATTCTGAGCTCTAAAAGTCGTCCGCACTATTAAAGAATCCCTGTTCTTTCCTGAGCTGTTCTTTTTGTTTCCATTCTGTTTTAACCGTGGTATTGGGTTCTAGCTGTGACTTCCCCTTTTTAGAATTTTGCACATATCCTTCAGTATAAATTCTATTTTGTTTTGCTCTATATGGTTGAAATCTGCTTTCATGAGGTTGATATGAAACAGACATACTACGACAATTTCTGGCAATATGACCAAAGTTGTGACACTTTAAACACTCTACTGAATAACTCATTAAAGGAGCAAACGCATTTCTACTAGTGAAACTTCTTGGACCTACGTTGTATTTGCAGTCAACAATTTTATGCCCATAAACATTACACTTGAAACAAAAACCATAGAAATAATGATTAAACCTGAAATATGGTCTTGGCCAGGTTGTTGCTTGGAGCCTTGGATCTTCTATTCTTTTGATGTGTGACCTTAGTAAAGCCATCATTGTCAGCTGCTATTTCATGTCTGGCATTATATCTTTCTTTTTCCTGATTCTTGTCTTTGTTCTTTTCACTTTCAACATTGCTTGCTTTTGGTCCAGTTGATGATTCTCCTTCAGAAAAGCCGAGACCAAATTTGATACCTGTGGATCTTTGATCGCTTAGAATTTTGTCCAATTTCATCGAGCTTTCTTCATGTTTTACATGATAGTTGATTTTTCGATCCAGCTCTTGTATCTGTATTCGAAGACTCACATTTTCTTCTTCCAATTTGCTGAGTGGTCTATCTTCATGGATACCTGTATTTCTAGATCTTCAGACATTTTCTTGTATTCTTCATCTGTATTTTTAAACCGGAAATAATGTTTTTTGCATCCTTAAGTTTCCTTGACAATTTTTCATTCTTCTTTTTCTTCGATTCCCATTCCGTAAGGGCAGACACTAGCTCACCCTCTAAATCAACTTCAGCCTCAACTTCTTCAACTTCGAGTTCATTCCTTCTGCCATTTTTGGTTCAATTTTCTCAACCATAGGAACTGAAACTGGCTGGGATGCCTTTTTGGATGAGGATCTATTCTTCTTAGCCATTATGTACTAATCCAAGATCAACCCTGACTGATTTAGCCAAAATTGGGAACCTTGCTCTGATACCAATTGCTAGAAAGGCAAAACCTGCCGTTCTACCAAAAGCTCGAACTCGAGGTAGTCGCTACAGGCCAGGGCTTTAACCTACGGGAGGCGGTTAGTCCATGTCACGATTCTCGAGGAGGGATGCTGGCGGTTAGTCCAACAATCCCCCCCCAGCGTTACCCAAAGGGAATCAAACCCGAGACCGGCTCTGATACCAATTGTTATAATCACAATGACACTGAGAGGGGGGGTGAATCAGTGTGTTCTTTAAAAACTTAAAAGCAATTTAGACTTTTAAATAAACTGCAGCAGATTAAAACATAAATAATAAAAGTACTAAGAGCATCACACATAACACGACATTTTAACGAGGTTCACCGATGTGGCTACTCCTCAAAAAGACTGCTTGGACTACCATCCAAATCCAATCAAATGCAAAGCTACAACTTTACATAATCATTCACCAGCACTAACTGGTAAGAGGCACCAACCTCTAAATTTTATCTGCTACAACAGAATGGAGCACCAACTCCAATTTTTTCAGCTCCAACTGAAAGAGGCACCAACCCCTTTTACCAAGCTACAACTTGGAGATAGTAATAAAAATTGTAGAATTAAACTGTCACCTCAATTTGCATGATCTGTTGTTTTTCTTGCGTTCTGCTGCTTGTCGGCATTCGATCGCTCGTGTGAAAAATGATTCGCACTTTTTCAACCACTCCTCTATATCTCTTCGCGTTCTCTGCTGCAACTTCACATAAATATTACTTCTACAGCCAGCACACTGTCATTTCACACTCGAAACACGACTTCTGCATACCGCGTTCTTATCTTCTCTTTGCACCACTCACTCTACTGCACCTTCCATGAAATCTCACTTCTACCATCTGCGTATTTTTGCCTCGGACTTTAAACATGTCATCTGCATATCACTCTCTTTGTTCTCGATCAGTCGATACGCACTCACTCACTATCTCATCATTGCGATCTCTTTTATTTAACTCCAAAGAACTATCATCGAATTACACTCCGCTGCACACGAACTTCATTCGCATATATCGCATCATGCCTGCATTTCAACCTTGCAACAGTCTCGCATTTTTATAGAAGATAATATCCCATCAAAACATTCTCAAACACGTCAGTTGCAACCCTAATTAGGTCAACATGAAACCCTAGAATTTTTCGGTTGCTTAACCTTGCTTTGTCAACAGGAAACCATAATTGATCCGTTGCAAAACCCTAGCAACGTCGGCTTTGAAAACAAGTCGGTGAACAACTTTAATTTAATTTTAAAATATTAATTTAAATTTTAAATAAATAAATAAAATTTAAACTGGATATTTAAAATTAAATATCTTCATCATCGGAGCACCTTTTTCAACAAAACGAAGAGCTAACTTGGGTTTTAAGAAAAACCCATTTCAAAACTGCTGACCATGGATTTAAACAAAACCTATAATTTATTCTGCCTTGGTTTTCACAAAAACCCTTCCGCTCTTTGACATCAATGACAACATCAACACTTGAGCAAGGGCAATGTACCCAAGGTACCCAAAATTGCCAACACTCCTGATTCAAATTTAATCTTAATGGATTATGGAAAAGGATTTGAAATATCCATAGCAACACATATTCAAGTATATATATAGCATGTTTTCACTCCTTATTTGTTGGTCTTTCCATGATGAATTCCCCTAGGGTATTTCAAATATTTTTCAAAACATTCTTATTTAAAAGCTAATATGGAAGTCCAAAAAGCCTAACCCACATTGGAAGCTTCTTAATAGTTTTTTTTTATTTTTATTCCATGGTCTCAAATAAAGTGTATCTCTTCCCATAAACCATTGGACACCAACCATTATTTTATACCTAATTTTTGAACTAGAAAAGATGACGAGGAAAAAAAATTTAGTAATAAAATTCATAGAATAATTTGAATTCAATCTCCACATCCACTTGATCCAATTTTGGATCTCCAAAAACCTAGCCATGATCTATGGAACTTAAATATTATCCCTCTACTTTTAAGAACCATTATATCATGCTCAATCATCTCATCCTTGATACTTACTTTTGGTGTACCATCTACTACCTGGATTGATCTTGCCATGTATTTGCTCTTTTTCTTATCTCGATCTTGGTCCTTCATACTTCCAACAAGGGTATTTTGATTTCTAGCTAGGGTATCCTGACTTCCCATTAGGGATCTCAAAAATGACTTTCCTTCCATAATAGCTAATGGGGCTTCCTCTTGGTTTGCACCCCCTCTTGGTTCACACTCCCTCTCTACTTGCACTCACTCTTGCTCCTAGCTTACACTCTCTCTTGCCTCACACTTGCTCCTATCTTGCACTCCCTATTGGATCAAAATTTCCCATATCTCTTATTTTACTTGGTGTTCCTTCGCTTCAGTAATATTTTGGAAAATATATTCCACGCATTTGTGGTAAGGGTTTGAAGCATTGATGCACTCTGGATGAACTTACCGCTCTTTCACCATGATTGAATATTGGCTTGCATTCCCTCTTAGTTTACACTTCATTTTTTTCACACTCTCTCCTACCTCGTGCTCACTTCAAACTTGCACTCCCTCTTGGATCACAATTGCCCTTGTCTCTTCTTTTCCCAGCATTCCTTAGCTTCACTAATTTTTTGGAAAAAATGTTCCACACATTCATGGTAAGGGTTTGAAGCATTAATGCACTATGGATGAACCTACCACTCTTTTGCTAGGACTGCTACACTTACTCCTAGTTTGTGCTTGCACTTACTATTGGCTACACTCACTTGCACTCGCTTTCGGCTACACTTACTCAAAATTCTTGTCGTACTTACTCCCATATCATGATCACACTTATTGTTGCACTTACTCTTGGTTTGCATTGCACTTGCTACTGCACTTACTCATGATTTGTACTCAAATTTACTTTAACTATTAATTAACTAATTAACTAATCTAAAAATTAATTAACTAATTAAATAAATAGTTTTAAAAAATTAATTAGTTAACCTAAACAAAATTTTAAAAGATGCATGTTTTTTTTGTTATGAGGGGGACATCGACTCCTCCAATCAAATTGAAGGTGTCTATTTTCAATAGTCAAACTATATGGAGATCAATCCAATTGCAACAAGGTCAACCGATCAGAATGTGTCATGTTGCCAACTATCTCGTGTGGGTGATCGCGTGAGGAGGTTGCTTGACCAATGAAAGTTGATCACAAATTTCTATGTACCTTGGTGCATATAAAGCACTTTAGCATCGTACCATAGTTAATGTGGGACAAAAATTGTACTGAAATGAAATAAAACACAAATAACTTCCTCTTTGCATACTTGAATTAATCATTCTTCACCACATGTCCAACAAGAATTGGTTGGAGTTTGGATGCTACGATTGATTGAGCGAATAACCTTAGAAAAGGGTTTAATTTTTATTTTTTCCATTCGCCTACTCTAGATTTCCTACAATCGAGAAAATTTTCACCGTGCAACCAATTTGCCTGCACATCTATTTATCTACACATAGAAGTGACTTTATTGCGGTTGGGGATTGTAAATATAGACCTCTATCAACTTGTAAAGTATGACGGCCTCCTAATGGTCATCCAATGACCTAGTATTGGTTGCACTAGGTGTAGCATGATCAATTGGATGTGGGTTGTGTCTTAGTTGCACGATCGGGTATTGGGGTTGCATCTTGGTTATGATCGGGTGAAGGGGATACCCTCTAGAATAAGTTTGTCCAGGCCTACTTAGACCTCTCTGGTTGATTAGGCCCCCCTTTTTTATTGAGCCAAGAATAAGGTAGAGAACTTTTTAGAGAACAAAGTCGAGACCTTTGAGTAATTTGGCTAAGATTTTTTTAAAATTCTCTATCACAGAGAATTATTTGATTAAATAGGAATTATCTACTTTAAATTCTCTATCATAGAGAATTATTGTAAATTAGATCCAGCAGGTTTTCAATCCAAAATGTTGTGCCTCCTATGCCCAATTGCAAGCTCACCAATATGAGCTTACTATCAACTGTTAGTAGAGATAATCCACACCATGAGAGCCATTAATCAACTAGTATAATACCACTATTGTAAAATCAAACAACATATTATTCAACTAATATGAATATACAATGAACTGACTAAAATTAACTAGTAATGAACAATCCAAATATGCATAATAAAAAAATTTGTAGCTCTAATTAACCAAGCTATCTTAGGCTATGTTAAAAATTTATTTGTACATTGGATTCTAGAATGCCAACTAGATGTGCACTCACAATAATGTAATAATCAACTATGTGCTATAGCCTAACAATTTCTTCTTATAAGGTCCGAGGTGTAGACCAATTTCTTCCTTCAAACCTTGTAATGGGGGTGGAGGTCCAAGGTTCAAATCTCAGGCCTTGCCAGACTGAATTCTTATCTCTTTCTTTGTGCTTTCAATGGCGTAAAAGGTTTAAAATGATCGTGGCATGGTGGTTATAGGGGTAGACTGCATGAAAATTTGTGTGGCAGCTTCCACGGTGGACAACATAGAATACTATGGCAGCCATAAAATATTGGATAGCCTGCCCGGATTCGTGGCGGCTACTAATTCCACCATGTAAAAAATAATAATTTCTTCTTATAGGTTCGAGGTGTAGACCAATTGGTTCTTCCAAATCTCGTAGTGGGGTGAAGGTCCAAGGTTCAAATCTCGGGTCTCGTTGGACTGAATGCTTGTCCCTTTCCTGGTGCTTTCACCGGTGTAAAAGGTTTAAAATGATTATGACATGGTGGTTATAGGGGTGGACTACGTGAGTATTGTGTGGCGGATTCCAAGGCGGACAACATAAAATATTGTGGTAGCCATAAAATATGGATAACATGCTCGGATCATCGTGGTGGCTACCAATTCCACCATGTAAAAAATAAAAATATTTTTTTCTTATAGAGCATTGTCTCCATAATATAGTCATAGTAATGTGACTCTTTAGATACTTGACTATTGCTCTTCATATGCCAAGTCTCATGACTTTTGGGTTATCTACTTATCACTTGCATACTTGATGAACACTTGAATCTATAACATATGTACACCTATACACGACTCTTACACTTTTACTTTTAGTCTTTAATCTAAGATACTTGTGCACTTGTTTATATTACATATTTGCACTCTTGCATATAAAACGCTTGTGCACATTTACTTAGCCTACACTTACACTCTAAATCACATGACACTTGTGCATTCTTGCACATTAAAACTTTAGATGACACTTGTGCATTTCTTGCACATTCACATTTTACATAAAAAGAGAAATACAAATCATACTCTAAACTATGTACCATGAAGTACCATAAAGGTATATTAGCATGTACCAAATAATGTAATATACTCCAATAGGAAAAAATAAAAAATAAATAATGTTTAAGGTAGAAACACACCAAAAAAAACAATTCTAAAGATAGAAGATAATTGAAAGAGTACTTAACACAATAATCAATAATTTCCATAGCAAAAAATCTAGTCTCCCGCAATATTACTAAACATATTAACATCAAATACTACTTAATACCATAAATCTTTAATCTTGTCGTAGATCATATTGAAAAAATTCAAATCTTGATCTTGTGGCAGTGGCATGAGAGAAGGTCAGATCAATTTTTTTAAAAGAATAACACATATACCAGGTGTTAAAGGAAAATATTAAAAATAACACTTAAGAAAACATTTTAAAAAATGTTAAAAATAATATTTAAAGAGAAGTGTTAAAAATACTATTTAAAAAAACAGTTGTACATAAAAAGACAACTGAACATTAAAATAATAATAACATTATACGATAAATTATTTATTGCATTAACCATTAAAAGAGAGTTGTTTATAGATAAAAAGACAACTTAAAAAATAATAAAAGCATTATCAAAATAAATTTTTTAGTTGTTTATTAAAAAAGACAGCTAATAATAATAATAATAATAATATTATCTCACGTCGGGTTACCATGTACCGAGACGGTGGAAGTCCTGGGAGCCTTCATAGATAGTTTGAACCCTACCCGCTGTGCTGGTAGTTACTAAAAATCGTGATTGTAACCATTGCTTCTATATACCAAAAAAAAAAAAAAAAAAAAAAAAAAAATATAATATTATCAAAATATTTTTTTTAAAATGCTTTATTACATTAAGCATTGAAGGGGGACTTATAGGTAAAGACAATTGAAAGTTTAAAAAGAATAATAAAATATTATAAGTATCCAAGGACTTATAAATAAAAACATTTGAAAATTTAAAAACAATAATAAAATATCATTTTAAAAAAATTATATAAGAATGAGAAAGATGTCTTACTACATTAAGAAAGGAAAGCTATTTATAAACAAAAAGACAGCTTAAAGGGGGAGTTGTTTATAGATGAAAGGAAAGCTATTTATAAACAAAAAGACAGCTTAAAGGGGAGTTGTTTATAGATAAAAAGACAAGTTAAAAAGAAGATAGTAATAAAAAATATTATAAAAATAATAAAAAAATATATTTTAAAAATTATAATAAAATATTATGGAAAAAAAAAAATTTATAACAATGAGACACATGTTTTATTACATAAAAATAATATTTAAAGAACAGTGTAAAAAATAATGCTTTTTAAAAAAAAATTGTTTATATTAAAAATAAAAAAAATTAATTTAAAATAGAAAAAAAATAAACTAAAAATAGAAAGAGAAGTAAGAAATAATAATATCTATTTATATTTAAAATAGAAAAAAATAGTATTAAAAAATTAATTTAAAATAGAAAAAAATAAACTAAAAATAGAAAGAGAAGTATGAAATAAAAACAATATAGAAGGCTCAATTAAGTTCTTGTAATCAAGCAATTCAATTTCTGTGTTTGTTTTTCATAATTTTTCATTCTTGGTGACATTTAAGCCTTGCCTCCCTGTCAGTATCAGAAATCAGTATCAGTTTAGCCAGAGAGCACATAAAAATGGCTGGGACGGGCAAAGATAAAGCTATAGGTATTGATCTGGGAACAACTTACAGTTGCGTGGGAGTATGGGAGCATGACAGGGTTCAAATCATTGTCAATGACCAAGGTAACAGAACTACTCCCTCCATGCTTGCCTTCACCTCTGAGGAAAGACTTGTTGGAGACGCCGCCAAGTTCCAGTTCTCAACTAATCCCCATAACACCGTGTTTGATGCCAAGCGACTCATTGGAAGGCGATTCACTGATCCTTGTGTTCAGTCTGATATCAAACTCTGGCCTTTCCCTGTAGTCAAGGGAAAGGATGATAAGCCTATGGTGGAAGTTTCTTACAAAGGTGAAAAGAAGCTATTTGCAGCTGAAGAAATCTCCTCTATGTTGTTGATGAAGATGAAGATGATTGCTGAACAATATCTTAACTGCGATGTAAAAAGTGCTGTCATTACTGTGCCTGCCTATTTTAACAACCCTCAGAGGAGAGCAACGAGAGATGCTGGCAAGATTGCAGGCCTTAATGTGATGCGGATTATCAATGAACCCACGGCGGCAGCAATAACTT
This sequence comes from Wollemia nobilis, assembly GCA_028583015.1. NCBI lineage: Eukaryota > Viridiplantae > Streptophyta > Pinopsida > Araucariales > Araucariaceae > Wollemia > Wollemia nobilis. The sequence goes on along the minus strand of JAQPPZ010017176.1, from coordinate 743,796 downwards.
ACGGTCTCGGTGCTACGTACCTCGAAAAGAAAAAAGTTATCATCTTTGACCTTGGTGGAGGCACATTTGATGTGTCTGTTCTTACTGTTGAAAGAGGTAAGATTGAGGTTAAAGCTGTTGCAGGGGACATGCATTTGGGGCGTGAAGATTTTGACAACAGGATGCTCAATTTTTGTGCTCAACAGTTCAATAGAAAGTACAAACGGGATCTGACGACAAATGCCAGAGCCCTTCGAAGACTTCGTTCAGAATGCGAAAGGGCAAAAAGAAGTTTATCTTCAGCGATAGAGAGTGTCATTGACATTGACTCTCCCCACGAAGGTCAAGATTTTCATATGAAGATTAGGAGAGCTAAGTTCGAAGAGCTCAATGAAGATTTGTTTCAAATGTGCATGGAAATCGTGAAAAACTGTCTGGAAGATGCCAAGATGGAGAAGCATCAAATAGACGAAGTTGTCCTGGTGGGAGGTTCGTCTCGTATTCCAAAGGTCCAAGAGTTATTGAAACAATTCTTTGACGACAAGAAGCTTTGCAATACTGTAAATCCCGACGAAGCCGTTGCTTATGGTGCAGCGGTGCAAGCAGCAGTCTTGAATAATGAACCCATAAACTTGGTCTTAGTCGACGTCACACCTCTCAGCCTTGGGATTGCTGTTAGCAATGGTGTGATGAGTGTCGGCGTTCCCGGAAACACTCAAATTCCTACATGTAAGGAGATTTTTGTCACAACAAAATATGACTATCAGGAAATAATGGATTTTGAGGTCTATGAAGGTGAGAGAGCTTTGGTTGCCGACAACAACTTTCTTGGTAAATTCATTCTGCGCGGGATTCCACCAGCGAGATGTGCAGAGCCAAAAATTAGAGTTTGTTTCGAAGTGGATGCGGATGGAATTCTAAAGGTCTCTGCTCAGGAACTGGCGACAGGACGAAGAGAGGGCATAACGATTTCTAACGAACGTGCGATACTGAAGAAGGAAGAGATAGATAGAATGGTGGCTGATGCAGAGACATTTAGAAGAGATGATGAAGAAGCGAAGAAGAAGCACCTTGCCAAACACAATCTGGAATGCTATATTATCAACATGAGAAGCAGGGTAACGAAGGGAAAGATCAATGGGACCGTGGAAGCATGTATTGCAGAAGATGCGATGAGGACACTGAATGTTGTTGAGGAATGGTTGGATGAAAACGACGGTGCAGGGCTTGGTGAATTGACAGCCAAATTGGAGGAACTGAAAATTAAACGGTTGCCACCGCTTGTTTAAATCTCTGAGGTATGACCTGAAACCTTATAATAATAATATTTTCTTCAAAATTCTTTAAGGTTTTTGGTTGAAAAGGTATAATTCATCTTTCACTTATAAACATTTTAGCTATTTGCAATTTGCTGTTTCAGGCGTTCCCTTCGGGAGTTAAGCGCGAGATGGTAACAATTTGCAGAGAGTAGTGAACGGAAGAAGGGCTGCTTCCCTGGACTTTGCTTTTGTTGTGTTCAGCTTATCTTATGGTTTATGCTACAGCATGCCATTGGGGTTGAGTTGTTTCTCACACTGTAATCTTATACCGAAGAAAACTATAAACTAATAATAATCATGGATTATAAGTGTTTATCCTTATTGCTTAATAAGCAGATATGTATCTTGATAAATACAGTAAATTATTTTATTTTTTCTATAAACTTTAGAAAAGAAAGAAAACTTTATCGTTATCGTTGAAATACTTATTCATATGATTTAAAGGTTGTATTTTTATAAAATTTATAATTAAATACATAAATATTTTAAAAGAATTGATTATATGATATTGAGCATTAAGAGTACTTTCGGAAAGGGATAGTTAGAGTGTCACATAAACTTAGGATCTTATTTATAGTGATACTTAGGATCTTATTTATAGTGATATTTAAGGGGCCATGGGTCTCTATCTACATATCTATCTAGAAATAAGTATTTTCTCATTTTTATTTATTATTTCTTAAAACAGGGTTATGTATAGTGGCGAATATTTGTTAATTGGGGTGAATATTAGGATTTTCAAAATTTAAAATTGGTGAATATGAGGACCCTCGACGTTGGCCCATTCGTCTAAAATTTTCAAGACCAATTTTTTCTTAAGGTCAATTCGCCATAATATATATCCAAACATAGGCATATTTGTACTCGTTGGAAAGCTCTTTTCGAGCCTGATCTAATGGTGGTGTTTTTATAAAGTTTTAGGATCATTTAATAGGTCAAAATTTACCCCAAAATATGAATTTACATTTTAGGTCTTCAAATACCCCAAAATTTGGTGTGAAGATGATTGATTTAATTTTCTTAGGATTCACCATGATTAACCTTGATTTCGATTAGGATTTGCCATTTTTTTACAAGTATATTTTAAGTCCAACCCCTTATGCATAACCTTGTCTCAAAACATATTTGGTTGTACATTATTCACATAAAAGATGAATTTTTAAGAAAGTTTAAGGAATTCAAGGCTCTTATGGAGAATTAGTGTTAGAGAAAGATCGAGTAATATATGCATATAGGACTACATGAAAAATAACGAGAGGATTTATTCCCTTTGAGTTGTTTTATGGAAAAAAAAATATTGTCCTTATAATTGAATTTGAGATCAAGACCTAAAGATAGTGCTAGAGTTGGGTATGGACTTATCAAAGACACAAAAATATTGTATAGACCAACTCAATGCTCTTTATGAGATAAGATAGGTATCTTTATTTCACAACAAGTCATATAATAACATAGAAGTAAGCAACATGACCGGTTTACTAGGAACAAGTTGAGAGATTGAGCTCTCTTATATAACTCACAATACAAATACTTTATGGTCAATATCCAGAGTAGATGAGTTAGAACCTATGAAATTGATATTGTTTATAGCAATTGGATAATGAAGTTGCATAGAATTGACTCATCACAAATCCCACTGATGGCCAATGGACATTGGTTGAATTTTTATAATAAACAAAAAAAGGGAGGAGTTCATCACTACACTTAACAACAACAAGAGATTCAACTAGTGGAGGAAATTTTAGTTTCTTCCACCTCTATTAGAGACATGTTTTATCAAAAAGAATAATCTGATTATGAAAACCAAATTTCTAGCACTATTAGACATGCTTGTTATTGAAAACTAATTTATTAGCAGATATGTATCTATTTATCTATATATGTGTGTGTGTAAAGGGATTTCATTGTCTGATGTTATTTTACTATGGTAGTTATACCTCATGCTAGACAAAATATATCTATTATTTCACCTTAGCAACTAGGTAAGCTAGGTAACCTTTTTACTCTCTTTAGTCTATCTTAGTCTTCTTGATTAAAATAAATAAATGTAGCTAGAATTTTGCCTAATATGAATCTCAATTAGTGTCTATAGAACATATTTTAGTAGTCTAATCCAACATGTAGTATAATCCTTGAAATAACCTGTACTGCCAACACCTATACCACACAAGAATTACTCGACTATACATAGTATAAACAAAAATTTACTTAGTGGAATAAGATTAGGTTTATATAGGTTGTTGTAGTAGCCATACAAGGTAATAATTCACATGTGAATTTATTTATAACTTTCTACAAAATGTAATTTGATTATTACCCATTTGACAAGATTAGAATATTTTGATGGTGGTGTTAAAGTGGTGTTAAAATGACTAAGTTGCCAATAGTTGTTGATCTGATCATACCTTTGGTTGCCCATGAATCCAAATATATGATTCACTATCCATGTTGACAACCTATCAATCATCATCATCTTTAGTGAATCCCAATGGATGTGATAAATTAGATATAAAGAAATATCGAATGAATCAAAGTCATATCCACCATGTGATAATGGATAAGTGGCATACTTGCATTTTCCCTAGCCATCGAAACTACATCCTCAACGCATGTATATTAACAAGTTGTATCACTACAATAATAGTAATAGTGTAGCATACAAAATTTAATGAATACATTATAATCATAGTAAAGGATATAGCTATAGTATAGAGATCAAAAGGGAGACATCTAGAATCAACAATTCAATTTATAAAATCTAAATAAATCCATGGGAGGAAAATTAAACAAGTGAGAGCCCACAAACACTTTGAAGATGCACAAGAAGCACATAATATAAAAAATCATAGAAAATATTGTCTCGATGGTGTTCTTTGAATACCTCTAAGTATACATTGTTGATATTATGATAAAATTAATTTAGACCATAGAGAAAGAAAAGGTGATAGTACGAGGACTCATAGTGATAATTAAGGAGAAAACCATGGCAAAAACTACACACTTATTGAGAGAGGGATAATATGGTCCAAACATGAGACTAGGTCTACTAAAGAACAACATAATTTATTTTTTGAGGATCGAAGAAGGTGCATGACATTGGTAAAGGTATTTACAATAACATAATCTTAATCTTGGGATAGTATTGCATAAATTCTAGAGTAATACTTTATGGATTATGGTAGGTACACTTACCGTTTTAATCATTATTTTTAGCTAATAATGCATTTGAAGTATGAGGTAAAACTTAGTATGCCCTAGTTCCTCTAGGCCTCACTATATAAAATGTCTATCAAATTAAAGTAGAAAAATTGAACAATATGATCCACCATATCCTAATTGGTCCATTAGTTATAATGGACCTAGAGGAAAGTCAACTTAGACCCACTTTTATAAATTTGTAGCTAAAAATAGAGGAAGAAATGGAGAAAGGAATCTTACAGTCATAGACATGGAGGTATGAAGGAGTAACATAGAAACCTAGAAGGAGCATCATGAAGAAGAAATGGAAGAACCAACCTCTAAGAAAAAAAACCATTTCCAAGAGCTTTAGAGTCCCTAGAAAATAAGAATTCATCCCTTGTAGTTGATGGGATTCCATTAGAAAAAAGTTCAAGTACTAACCCCTATCAAGAACATTCTAGAAAAGAAGAAAAACAACAATCTATAGCATCTAAGTCCTCAAAGATAGCAACAAAATAGTTCTCTACTACAAAGTATTTGAAGAGAAAGGAGAAAGAATAGTTTCTATAACCATAGTAATTCTTTCTATGAGAAATACAAGGTTAGGTACTATAGTAGAGGCCTTTGCAAACCTAGAAGAGTGGTATTGGTAGGTCGAGGATGTTATTGGAAGAAAAATTTTGAGGTAAAGACACAAATTAAGAATCAAAAGAGGATGATCAAGATATTCAAGAATATTATCAGGGATTCAGATAGCAAGACATCAAACTTAGATTCCCTAGCTCAAATGATTGAGGAGGCAATTGCTTAGGAGGAAGTGGAAGCAATATCACAAGTTGGTAATAACACTTAAATAAAAACACCTCCTAACTCTACTCCCACCACAAAATCTCACTACACCAAAAAGGATCTTTAAGGGCAGTTATTCAACCATCATCTTTGAGGGTGTCATAAAAATTTGATGTCATACGACGATGGTTAAAAATCGTCATCTTAGGGGGCCTAAGAGGACGGTTACAAACCATCGTCTTAAGTCCTTATGATGGCGTTTTAAAACCATCCTCTTAGGTTCCTAATATGGTTTAAAACTATCATCTCCTTCAGAGGGTGTTTTAAAATTTGCCCTCTTAGGGATCTATGAGGGCGGTTATAAACCATCATCTTAGGCACCTAAGAGTGCGGTTTTATCTACATTGCAAGAAAATATTATTTCTCTTCCAATGAAAAAGAGATATTGTCTGATCTAATGGAACCCCAAGAGAATGAGAAATTGAATGAAATCAAAAGGAAAATGTTGAAACTCGAAAAACTTAATTGGGATGATTCTTTTGTACAGGAGCTTCCTGGTGATTCCAGAATAGATGAATCTCCATGCCATCTTATTGAGTTATTTTGATGAATTTAATTCTAATATCTTAGAGATTGCTATGGCCATTTTCCCTCCATAATAGCATCCTCGTAAGTCCTTCTCATGGATTTTCTATGCCAATTGTTGCTTGAATGACTTGATTTCCTTAAATTTTGATATAATTAACACCCCATAGACTGCCAATCTATCAGGTACAAGTTGTGCCTATGCACTATTATGAAGTGCTCAACCTAAATTTTCTTACCAACATTCAAATCTTCTCATACACTCTTGTAAATTTCATTTTATGTTATTATCCACATGTTATTTTTCCTTGGAGCTACTATGTTGTCATGTTTCAAACATTGTTATTTCTTATTGAGTTCTCTCTTCGAGCTGGTCATATCTCTCTTTCAAGCTTCAATCTCTTTTTTATTTTGTGTTGTTCACTTTCTATGAGCACAATGCTCTTTGTAGGTATTTTAGGTCTAAGAGGTAATTGAAGTTTGACTTTAGGGCCCTCCATAATAGTGTACTTAATTTTGCTATACTATGAAAATTCCTTCTTTACTATGTCTATGATATTTTGATTAGTTTCTCCTTTATAGGCATCCCTATGGTAGCTTCAATCCAGCTAAGACATAAGTGATAATCATGAAAATTTATGATAAATTGAGGCAAATTCAAATAGTTGAGGGTACTAAATGTGGCACCCTTAATTCTTGGACAATTAGAATTAGGAAGACAAAAATAATAACTAGAAATATGTTAATAAAAATGATGAATAAGCTCAAAGGCTAAGGTCTTAGACATGGATGTCTAGCATATGTTTATCTCCCTTAGGTCCTCTAATTATTTTAAGCCTATATTTAACAATTTTATTCCCTGTTCTATTGGTAATATTGACCAACTACATTGGCCATAACATAGGCTACAAAATTGGCCCATTTGTTTTCACTGTGTAGATAAATGGGGGAAGCTATCTGGGAAAAATCATTTTTGAAGAAAGTAGCTTCCATTTTAAAGCACTCCATTTCCAGTTTGAATTTTCTTTGTTTTTGGTACCTTAATAAAAATGTTCAGTTTATTTAAATGATCATTGAAGATCATATTCTATGGTGATACACAGGTCACTTCTTAGTCGCAATTTCAGGGAAATTTTTTGGTGAACTCTTACCAGATGTAATGCTGATATATTGTTCTAATGGTCACTTTGCACAACCAATAAACATTTGATTGAAGCATGACGTTGTCTATTAAACATTTCAAATTAAAGACAACTTAGTACTTGAAAGTAGATAGATTGTTAAGTTTAAAGTAATTTTTATTTTATTTTTTTCAAAATTGTTTATATGAGATTGAAATGGGCCCCACCACTAGTACACCATAACCATATAGTGGTATTACAATAGCTTAGTTATTATGCATCACTTGGCAAGACTTGAACCTGGGTCTTTCTCCTTGAAAGTCGATGAATTTAAATGGATGAACTAATACTATTTGATAAGTTTAAAGTATGTTAATCTATGCAAAGAAACTAATAATATTTACAACAATTGAGCCCATTTTCCATGGGTCATCAAGATACATTTTGTCAGATTCCTTCACAGTGAGTTCATATTATGTTTCTTTAAGTCGTTAGTCATGAAATTTGGGCTTAAAATAAATTCAAAGGGACTTGATGTTCAATTCTGGGAAGAAAAATGCATGGTTCTATAGTTGTTTAAATACATAATTTCAACCTTAAGGAGTAATATGAGAAAATTAAGAATTTTCCTTTTAAGGTTTTTTAATTATTGCAAATATTAGCTATGAAAAGTTCAAACATACATGTCTTTCTTGCAAGTTCCCTTGTTTAATTGTGATAGTATATTCATAATATATATTGTAGTTTTTAGCAGAGGATTTATAGCACAGTTGTGTGACTCTCACTCATTCATACATTTCCCTAGTATGAGTGGAAAGTGATCAAACATTAGTGAAATATATTGACTCCTTAAGACTGATTTTAGGTGAGTCATCTGAGTCTGAACATGAGACTTGGCCACCAAAAAAATAGTGAAAGAAAAAATACATCCCCCATCTTGATTACCTTTGAAACTGGTAACCAGGTTTGAAAGGGAAGAACTAAGATCACTTAAGCCATCTCTTGAGGCATAAGCATTCTCTTCTTCATTTACACTAGATATCACATTATCCAATCCACCACCTTCAAAATACCTATCACATCTACGATTCATGGCCAAAGATTCATCAAATTTCCTACATTTACCCACAGCTTTCTCACTCTCTACAGCTCTTTCAACTTCCCTAAAAATATGTAAGGGAATATGCTTGTATTTGGTGGTTTGATAAAGTACCTGTATGCTCTTCATTGATAGTAGCTATCACATTATCCAATCCACCATACTAAAAATGCCTGTCACATCTATGATTCATGTCCAAAGATTCATCAAATTTCCTATATTCACCCATATGTTTCTCACTCTCTACAAATTTTTCAAGTCCCCTCAAATTTCTAGATAAATATGCTTCTATCTGGTGGTTTGACAAAGTATTTGTGTGTTCTACATCCTCCTTACCAAGTAAAGATAATATTTCCATAGAATCTTTGCTATTTTTTTTTAAGCGAAAAACCCCTTGTGGGACCACCTTGGTATGAGAGACTAGGAACAGGGGGTTCTACACTGTCAAAGTAACCCGCGAGTCGCACCCGACCCTGCCCATACCAACATTATCAATTGGATTCTGGATACCCAATTCAGCTTTTTGGTAGGATGGATATTTGAACCTGGGACCTCCCTTGGAGGATTGCCCTCTCCTCTCCAACTCACCTACAACACCTGGGTAGAATCTTTGCTATTAAATTCCTCAATACTAGATTTCAATTCCTCTATCTTATCTAAATGAACTCCCACCAATGTATTTAAAGGGTTATACTTCTCTTGAGATTGAATTTCTGGATCAAATTTTCTACTAATCCCATTCAAACAAGAAGTTTTATTTTGAACATGGCTTGATGTTTTTGTAATAGGACTAGCTACATGTTGTTTATCCATATTTTGTTGCTTGATATCCTTTCTTTCAAGTGAGTTGGCACTTGATCCAATATTGAACTGCAGTAGGACGCATTGAGTAAGTTTTCATTTGGATCCTCTTGTGAGGCAAATATCTATAACAAGGAAAGAAATTGCACACTAGAACATACAAAAATCAGTCCAACGAAGGTACATAGTCCTTATAGTACATGCAATATAGCATTTATCATAGAAAGCACACACTTAGATAAGATAAGAAGTAAATCAAAACATAAACAATGATACATAAAAAACTCACACAATTTTAGTATAAAGCAATAAATAATAACTATGTCAAAGTACATGCAAGAAAAAAAGACCATGGAAGACACAATATTAAACACCAAAGTCTATTTAAGAAACTAATTTATTTATGCACACACAACACACATGCATTGATACATACATATATGATCATGTATGTATGTATAAAGCATTCATTGTCCAAATACTGTAGTCAAATCAATATTGTAACAAGTGAGATTACTTTGAGACAGCTCCTCAGGATTTAGAATATTCTAGTTCAAGCACAAAATTTGCTACTTTGAATTTTCCAAAAGTTCATATGGCTAGTCTTTGCAATATAAAAATTAATCATAAATTAGACAATCTTGTGTGGATTGTTTGACAGTTGTATGTACAACATGCTAGTAATTTTTTCTGAAATGTTGAAATTTGTGAATGTTAAAACATAAAAAATAATTTATGAAATACTTGTGCAATTTGGCATTACCAGAGGTTCAAAATGGAGGCGATATTTAACTACATGATGTGAATTTTTTCGAATAATCCATAAGATTTAGTTTTTGAGAAACTCTTTCTTATCTTTCTTTGTAAATGATGACTAAAATATAATTTTCATTTAAGCTACTTTCTCACATGCACCAACATTTGATTCAATTTCTTGAAACAATATACAATATTGTGACCTTGATAACTCTATTAAAAGAAGGATAGATAAGTACATATTGGGACTATTTTCAATATTTCACCCTCGAATTGAGATAATCACAACAAAAATAATTGAAATTCTTTCTCCAACCAACATAATCCAATTCTATGGCTAGCATACCTCAGAAAGATTTTCCTTGAGAACATTTTACTGTAATGAAATAAAATGGAAATTGTCCTTTCACATCACTTGCATTTTTTTCCATAAGTGTAATGTCCCTTTTTTAGTAGTAGGCGAAACAGGGACTTGTTAGCCTAGTCACAGAGTCCCCTAGGCTGGATAGTGTAGTGTGGGACTCAGTTGCCAGAAAATCCTAACTTTTAGAGGGTGAAATTAAACTAATTGCAGATGTTGACCAAGGGTATGGTTGCTAGGCATGGAAAGTGGATATATTTTATTGTTGAGTTATAATATTATATTATAACTTAAAAATATAAAGTAACTCAACTTTATATTATAACTTAAAAATAAAGTTGTTGCCTAGGACAAGGGGGTCCACTTTAATGTCATAAAGTGAAATTAATTAATAATTAAAAGAATTATATGTGCAACCTAAAAGTGGTGCCCTAACCCTAATGAGGAGTTAATATTATTTATTGGCATTTTGGCTCTCATTTGCATATGGAGAAGAATTGATGTTTTTTTGGAGAATTTACCACAGGGATTTTCAACAGAGAATATTGGGCTTTTTGGGAAGCTTTATCAGCAGGATTGGGACAGTTTCAAGAGTGGAAGATCACCTCTAGCTATATATTGGAGCTTTTCATTACTGATAAGTTCATCTCTGCATATCAAAGGCAGACAAGGGTTTGCCAAATTATGAAGACAACTGGATTGATAAGTGGAGCACTTGGGTTTGATTGTTTTGGTCATCATTGAGGATTCATACTTGGTGCTTCATTAGTTTATAGAGGTATTATTCTGGAATTTGTTGATTAGTATATTTTGAGGGTTTGTAGAAGTTTGGTGGAGAGATTGTTTTTTTGAAAATAATGAAATTTGTGCCCTTTTTTGAAATAATATCTGAATGAGTTGCAAGTTTGAATATTATTGTTGTAAAATAGAGGTTTTTTGTTATTCAAAATTTATTGTTGCAATTAAACACATCAGAACAAAAAATTGTGGAATACCAATCAGGGGTATCCATTATAGTGGTATCAGAGTAGGTCATTCCTGCCAGCCTATGGAAGCCTCAAGTCAATTTTAGATTCAATGGCATCTATTGATTGGACTGAGAGATAGCGTGAGTGGGATAGGACCCAACATGAGATAGAAAAGTCCCTCAAAATTTTTGTTGCAATGATGAAAGTTCCTCTACCTTCAATTCCTCTTCAGGTTCAACGAAATTCAGAGCCAACAGTAGTAGACCAACATAAACAGTATAGACAGGAGTGGGATGCACTAGGTTCGTATTTTCAAAAACTCATGTCATTCCAAGATTTTGTGGGTACTCAAAATAGGAAAACTCCTAGAAATAGGAGTAGACCAATTCATCAAGGGTTGCAATCTCCAACTGAACCCATTATGATGCATGTACCTGATAGTTTCATCTTCTTTGGAGATTTGCAAAGTGAGTTGCATATGAAGTCAAATATGGATATTACACATGAGATAGGTGTTACAGGTTACATGACAGCCCTTTCCAATAGATCCATCAAAGAATGATGGATCTATTGTTGAATATAATTCTTTTTCAGATTTTATATATGATGAGTTTGATATGGATGGGCAAAGGGGGGCTCGTGAAGCGTGGAAAAACTTGAAGGGCATTGCTAAAATATAGGTGAGTAAATCTAATTTTTATCTAAATTGTGACAACAATCAACATAAATTATATGATCATGACAATTTGGATAAAATTTGGAAGAACAATATGTCAGTGTCTGCTGAAAATGAAGTTTACACATTGACTACTTTAGATGATTTGACGAAGTCTATTGAAACCCTCATCCAAAAGACACTTAAGTCACAATCAAAACAAAATATTTCTATTGCTGATTTACACAAAATTATTAACGCTATGCATAAGATGAAATCATCATACTTGCACATGATGAATGATATAGATACAAATATTAGGATTGCATAAGAGGTCTCATCTCATAATAGGGGAACACAGGTAGAAGTGGATGAGCTCACTCTTGAGCTTAACACAGTTAGAGGTTTGTTGCAGAACACGTAGAAGGTATTGCACAAAATTGAAAAAGAACTTGCTGCTGTTATACAAAGGAAGAGTTGAGGAGCTGGATTGTATCCAAGAGGACTTTGATTTACTTCATTGTCCCATGGGATCAAAGGGTGCCATTTTGGATCAACAGGGTGATTGGACCAAGCATAAGGATGGTGTGGAATTCTAGTGTGTTGACAGTCCTCTCTTTGAAATATATAGTGAGTCATACATGGAAAATCCACTCTTTGAGATGTAGAAATAGGTTGACAGAGTCTTAGAGAAGGAGTTTTCTTACACATAGGATCTCGTGATTAATTTCCTGAACATCAAGGGTCATGGTAGGAGCATATTTTGGGTGATAGTTGATCACGAGTTTGAGAGGTATGTCACTATTCACTTTTTGGGTAGCCATGATATTTGCATGACAAATATTGGTCAACAGTTTGGTTGGAATCATATGGAGTGTTTCATTGGGTATCCTACTTCTTTATTGAGCATAATGTTTTTTCAGAGGCTCAGTTTTGCTACGATTAGTGCAAGGATGGATTGGATTGGGTTACTTAGGCATGAGATGATGGTCTATGATGCTTATCTCTGGGATCCATTATGGCACGAGTTTTTTGGTTTCAGATTATATTGGAATGATATACCTTTTCAGTTGGGACTTCTATCGTTCTATTGTGTAAGAGGGACGGTGATGATTAGTATGACAAAACATCAGCTCAATGGTATATTTAGGAGCACATTGTGGGATCTTGGTATACTTAACCACTGCTTGAGGACAAGAAATTTTGAGGAGGGGAGACTATAATGTCCTTTTTTTTAGCAGTAGGTGGAACAAGGACTTGTTAGCCTAGTCACAGGGTCCCCTAGGCTAGACAGTGTGGTGCAGGACTCAGTTGGCAGAAAATATTGACTTTTAGAGGGTGAAATTCAACCAATTATAGATGTTGGCAAAGGGGATGGTTTCTAGGACTGGAAAGTGGATATATTTTATTTTTGAGTTATAATATTATATTATAATTTAAAAATATAAAGTAGATCAAATTTATATTATAACTTAAAAATAAAGTTGTTGCCTAGGACAAGGGGGTCCACTTTAATGTCATAAAGTGACATTAATTAATAATTAAAATAATTATATGTGCAACCTAAAAGTGGTTCCCTAACCCTAATTAGGAGTTACTATTATTTATTGTCATTTGGCTCTCATTTGCATATGGAGAAGAATTGAAGTGTTTTTGGAGAATTTACTATAGGGATTTTCAGTAGAGAATCTTGGGTTTGTTGGGAAGCTTTCTCAGTAGGATTCGTACAGTTTCAGGTGTGGAAGATCACCTCTAGATGTAGATTGAAGCTTTTAATTACTGAGAAGTTCATCTATGCATATCAGAGGCAGACAAGTGTTTACCAAATTCTGAAGACAACTGGATTGATAAGCAGAGCACTTGGGTTTGATTTTTTTGGTCATCATTGAGGATTCACACTTGGTGCTTCATCAGTTTATAAAGGTATTCTTTTGGCATTTTCTAATTAATATATTTCGAGGGTTTGCAAAAGTTTTGTGGAGAGATTGTTTTTTTTTAAATAATGTAATTTGTGCCCTATTTTGAAATAATATATGAATGAGTTGCAAGTTTGATTATTATTGTTGCAAAATAGAGGTTGTTTGTTATTCAAATTTTATTATTGCAATTAAACACATCAGAACAAAAAAATGTGTAATCCCAATCAAGGGTGTCCATTATAATAAGGACCCAATAAAAAGTGGGAAACAGGTAGTGTTTTAATACAAGCTTTGTCTTTTACTTGACACTATTAAAATATTTTATAAAAGTGAATTCATAAAGAATATCATAAAAGAGTTATATTCCATAGTAATTCAAAATTCCCTCTAAACAAATTACTTTTCCCATACAGAGTTGCATAATGTAATATTTTTGTAGATCTACAAGTCTTATTTTATAAACTTGACAAGTAGAATGTTAAATTTAATGGGAAGTTAAATGTTTTTATTTTAATTATAGAATATTATTTTTTACCTTTTTTGGTAAGTTATGTATATGTAAAGTCTTGCAAACCTCAATGTTTGGAGGAATATTCATATACATCCGATAGAATACTCCCACATGCACACCTTCTACCATAAATGTGATCGGTGGAAAACTGCCCATTATGCACTTTTCAATTCAAAGATAAGAGATTTTAAGGTATATTGGCCTATTCGTTGATTGGTCATGAACTCACGATACTTTTCTGTCTCTTTATTTTTAAGAGTGGCATGGAGAACATGTTGTAGCCCATGACCATCCTTATTTATTTAATATCAGTGTGGAACATATGTTGTAGCCCGCTGCCACCTTTAGTCTTTGACGATCTTGACTTTTTAGCGAACAACTTATTTCAAACCACTGAACTACCTTCTAGATTTTTTATTTTTTTATTTTTTATTTTACCTCTATACAATTTTTTTAGAAAATACAACAATATAATATAAATATGTACATATGTTACAAGAAATATATTCTTAGTCAAAGTAGAGTTTCAAATGAAAACCATTGAACGGGATCAACTGAATGTTTTCCTCTAAGTATTTGAGTTGGAAGGAATTGCTCTCTTTCACCTCAACTACTTTGAAATGGGCACCCTAGAAAGAGTCAAACTTATGATGGTTTCTTGGCTTAGCTCTCTCCACATTCCACCTTATAATAGAGTCACCTACTTTGAATTTTCTAAATTTTGCTTTCATGTGAAACCATCACTTAATATTGAATGAGTGCTTCTAGAAATCCTCATATGCTTGATTTCTCTTCTCTTATAACTGAAGTAAATGTGTCAATTTGGTTTCAAATGGAATCTGATCAAACTCTTCTTATGTGTCTATCAACTTGGGAGCTAGTAGTTCCAATTAAATATGCAAGACTACTTCTTTGCCATACACCAAAGCATAGGGAGAGGTATTAATAGAATTCTTGATGGTAATCCTGTCTACCCATAGAGCTTGCTCTAAAAATAGGTGCCAACTTATTTTGTTATCCTCTAATGATCTCTTTAGAATTCTACGTAGATTCTTATTAGTTGACTTTTCTAATCCATTCCCCTAAGGATAGTAGTTGGAGGAATTTTTTATAGTGATGCCATACTTTCTATAAAACTCAATGTACTTAGCTCCTATGAAGACTAGACCATTATCACTTACTATAGCTTCAAGGATACCAAATATTGCAATCAAGCTCTCCATGAAGTCAATTACAACTTCCAGATCTTATTTTTTATGGCAGTGGCATCTACCCATCTGGTAAGGTAATATGTGACAGTTAAAATATATTTATGTCCTACTGAAGGATTTGGGTTAATTATCCCAATGAAATCCAACCCCCATTATTGAAAAGGCTCTTCTACTCAGATGGGCTTGAGGGGGAATGATGCTTTTTTTGTTCTTCCCATATACCTCTAGCATTCATCACAGGCTCTTGTTACCTTGAAAGTGTCAACAAAAATAGTAGGCTAGTAATAGCCTTCCCTAATGCTTTTTAAAGCTATGACCCTTCCTAAAAAATATCCTCTAGATAATCCTCCATGGAATTCTTTAATGACCTTTTTCTTCTGATCATATTTCAAGCATCTTAGGAGGACTCCATCAAGATTAATCCTATATAGTCCTTCTGGAAATAAGATATATTTCAAGGCTTAAAGTCTATATCTCCTTATTTTTTATGGATTGATACCTTATGGAAAAATCCTTGTTTGGAAATATATAATCATATGATCAACCCTATCTAAATCTCCTGACTAGAACTCTTCGGTCTGATCTTATTTTGATTATTGACAAGCTAACATTTGTTCTATAGCCACATTTTTTGTTAACCCTTGGCACAATGCTCAACATCTAACTAGATTGGTGGGATGGATTTCCACGTCATACTCTTGGATATTACTAATCCAACTAGCCCTTTTGTCTCCTAGTTCACCTTATAAAATAAAAATTCTAACATTCGAGTGTACCACATACACCAGGGTTTGAATTTGAGCCAAATATTGCCTAATTTTCTTCAATGACTTCATCACACTTGTTTCTTGATAAAATTATATTTGATATGGTATTCATGGATATTTTGACTCCAAAAAATATGGGATGTTCTTCTCCATCTTCATTCTTCTAAGTAAGCACAAATGCATAGTTTTCTTCAGCTCATTAAGCATACAAAATGAAATTCTTGTTGAAATAAGGATTCACCAAGACTAGAACAATGGCAATAGATTGTTTAATGATCTCAAAAGCCTATTTTATTATTTATGTCCACTTGAAGTCTACATTTTTCTTCAGCAACTCCGAGATAGGTTTCACATTTTAGGAAAAATATGAGATGAACTTCTTGACAAAATTAATCTACCCAAAGAAGGATTGCAAGGATTTTTTTTTTATAGGCAAGGGGAGGGCAAGAATTGAATTGAATTTATTTGGGTCAATAGACATTCCTTATTTAGATACCACATGGCCTAATAGATTTCCCTCATAAACTGTAAAAAATAACTTCTTTGGGTTAAGAGAGATACCAAATTCTTTGTATTTTTCAAATACATGCTCCAAATGTGTCAAGTGGTTTTCTTTTTATGAGAGAACATAGTCATGTCATCCAAGTAGATTAGAATGCCTTTCTTGATAAGCTCTCCAAAGGTATAATCTAAGCTCTCTATAATGTGGCTCTTGCATTGGACATACCAAAAGGCATCCTATGATAGGCATAAGTCCCAACTTGGTGGTAAATACTATCTTGAATTGATCTTCATATTTTATCCAGATCTAGCTATAACTAGAGAAGCCATTTAATAGTGAGAACATTTTTACTCCTAAGACAATTGAAGAACACAAGCTTATACTGAGATGGGGGGTGAACAGTATAAGACCACTTTTAATTTTAACTTTCAACACAGCTTTCAAACCACTAACATGCAGAATAAATATAGCAGTAATAATAGCAGTAAAACAATGCACAAAATGCAATCCACAAAGTGACACAGTAATTTACGTGGTTCACCCAAGGTGGGCTACTCCACGGATAAAAATTTTCTTCTAAAAGTTGTATCAAAGTCCTCTGGGAATCCTTCCCGATTACAATGTTTATGAGCCATAGCTCAAAGGAGACACCTTCCCCTAATTCAGCTTTGGCTTGTGATCCTCTAGAAGACCTCTACCTCTTCTACCCTTAGCAAGTGGAACTCTATCCATAGAAGACACCTGTCTTCCCTGCTCTGGCTGGAGATCTCTGTCACAGCAAGCTGGTCCTCTTTTATGCACCAAAACACAGTCCTTCGGTCTGGCACAAATATGTCCTCTTCCTCTTTTCTTTTCGGTTATAGTTCCTACTTGGTCGAAACCAATTTTTCATAGTCTGCACAAACACAGCAGCACTCGATCAAATTATACTCTTTTGCAAAAAACTTAGTAGCACATTCTTCACGCATACAGCAGCACAGTCTTTGCATAAATAGCAGCACATTCTTCGCATGAATAGCAGCATAGTCTTCCACACTTTAGACGATTCGACGAAATGCACTCTTATACTACAATCGAACTTTGCACTCTGCTTTTTTGATGATTGAACCTCACTGTCACACTAAATCTATGAATGCCACTCTTTGAACGCACACTTCGATCGATGCCTAAAACTACTCAAACAACCCTCCTTTAATACTCACAATCTCAAGTTGAAACCTTGTTCTTAGTCGGTTGTTTTACCCTTTGATCACGTCGGCTGCAAAACCTTGCACTGCGTCGGCCCAGATTTAACTCTGTCGACTTCACTATCTCCCTGTAGCTTCTGGCACAAAACTTCAACATGTCATGATATCGCGACACCTTTGCCTGTCGTACACCTTCTATAGCTTGTTGTAGCGATATCGTGACGCTTTTGCTTTTGTCTGCTTCCTTTACTCTTCTATCGTGAAATTGTGACACTTTTGCATTTTGCTGACGTCATCTCACTTCTGTTGCGAAATCGTGACGCTTTAGACTTCAAAGCCTTCTTCTCCACTTCTATCGTGAAATCGCGACACCTTTGCCTCTTGCTGACGTCATTTGCAATTCTATCACGAAATCGTGATGCTTTAGTCTTCAAAGCATTTTCTTGGTTTGCACCAGCAAAAATGGAACAGGTCGCAAAATTGTGATGCTTTCGCTGCCTTAAGCTCTTTTCTGCCAAGTGCTCGCAAAACTGGAACATGTCGCGAAATCGTGACATTTTTGCCAACTGCAAGCTGCCAACTTAACCTGTCATGAAATCGTGACACTTTCTACATCCGTACAAATTCTTTGAAACATATCATGAAATCATGAGGCTTTTGCCAACTGCAAGCTGCCAACTCAACCTGTCATGAAATCGTGACACTTTTTGCATCCGTACAACTTCATTGAAACTTGTCGCAAAATCGTGACACTTCTTGCAACTCAACACTGCCAACTCAACTTGTCACAAAATCGTGACACTTCCTGCAACTCAACGCTGCCAACTCAACTTGTCGTGAAATCATGACACTTCCTGCAACTCAACGCTGCCAACTCAACTTGTCACGAAATTGCGACACTTCTTGCAACTCAACGCTGCCAACTCAACTTGTCGTGAAATCGTGAAACTTTCTGCAACTCATCATTGCCAACTCAACTTGTCACAAAATCATGACAATTTTGCCCGAACTTTCTCTCTCCTAAAACATGTCACGAAATCGTGATAGTTTTTCCAGCCGCCTGCAAACTTTTTCTAACTTATCTTTTTCTTGAACTTTTGCAACTGGGCTACTCTGATTTTCTTGGAGACTTACTGACCAGCTGAAACTTTCATCAAAACACATACTTAGACATAAAAAAAAATCTCCAAGAACTCCTTGAAATCAAAAACAACAACTACCAAGAGCTCCTTGACATCAATGACAACAACTAAACTTAGGCAAAGGCAATGTACTCAAGGTACCCAAAATTGCCAACAATCTCCCCCTTTGTCATTGATGGCAACCCTTTACTAAAAACATATCTTAAAGAGCCAAAACTGAAATCAATCTCTTTAAATTTTTGCTCCCCCTGACTTGAAGCTTTCCTCTTCACTTGAAGCTCTCCCCCTTACTCATATCTCTCCCCCTTACTCAAATCTCTCCCCCTTTGTCATCAATGGCAAAGGGTCACCTATGGGGCTTGGGACTAAGAATGAGCCTCTTAGCTTAGTCCCTCCCCCACGTCCTATTGAGGTGAATTAAAATAGGGTTGGGAGTGAAACTCCCATTAGACACTCATCATCATCAGTGTCTATAATTTCTTTGTCGGGCCTTTTCTTGAGCTCTTTGTTAATGTTTCTGTTCTTGGCACTTTTCTTGTTCTTGTTCTCATTATTTTTCTTGTCCACACTTTGATCCTTGGATCTTTTTATACCATTGTTCCTATTCCTGTACCTTGGAAGATCAGCTTTGCACTGTCTGGATGTGTGACCTATGTTGTTACACTTGTAACAAACTACAACATTATTTCTTTCAGGCATAGTTGTACTTTGAATCCGCCTGTTCTGACTAACCTAGTTCCTGTTATTTGCATTGCAAAAAATTGCCTTGTGCCCGAACTGATTACAAGAGTAGCAATACCCTTGAAATAAATTACGACTTCTGAAGTTATTGTTACCCTTCTTGATTTGAGACATACAATGTGCAGCCATGTGTCCAAACCTGTAACACGCAAAACACCTGTCGTGAAATATTCTTTTAATCGATCTCTTGGGTCCCGAGAACTTTTGTTTCACATTCAAAAAAAAAATTTCTATTCCTGCACATTCATCACTCACAGAATCATGATCTGAAGTACTTTCTTCATCAGAATTTTCTTCTTTTTGAAATCTCTTGCTAGATTCTCCAACTTGTTTCTTATGCGGCTCAACAAAACCAAGACCTATTTTATCTATTGGATTTCTTTGATTTTTGATGAGAGACTTAACATTTTTGGAGCTATCCTGAAATCTGTAGAGCTTATCCTTGTAATCTTTATTTTATTCTTTCAAAGAAACCATTTTCTGCTCTAACTCATTATACTCAAGAATCTTAGACTCTAACTCATCGTTGAGTTCCTGTGTTTTGGCTATAGAGAAATCAAGACTTTCTATAATATTGTCTCTCTCCATACAACATTCATCTAACTTAACCTTGAGTCTATCATTCTTCTTTCTTTCCTTTTCCAAAGCACTGAGAGCATTATTGAGTTCACATTCAATATTCTCTATTTGATTGCACTTTGAATTATCAAGACCTTTTTTTGATTTCTTATTACTAGATGTGCTACCCTTTTCAAAAACCATACATGCATATTCCTTATCATTTTCTGAAGCATCCTCATACATACTAGCAACCAATTCATTATTTGTGCAATCATCCTCAAGGTGCCCAAAATTTCCACATCTAAAGCATTTCATGACCGTGAATTTATGTTTCGGTTCTTCCTCTTTTTCTGAAATGAATAGCATCTCATTTTCATTATCACTGGAAGAGCTTTCACTATCACTGCTAGAACACTTACTTTGTCCAAATAGAAGCTCTTCTTGTTCTTGTGTGAATACCTCTTTTCTTGATTGTTGTGATCATCTTTGTTCTTTTTGTAATACCTGTGCTTTTTAGAATCCTTGCTTTTAACATCTTGTATATCTTCATCACTTTCATATTTGGAAATAGTACAGTCAGTAGCATAATGACCATACTTTCCACAGTTGAAACATCTTATATTTTTCTTGCTTTTGTGCTTTCTAGAGAATTTGCCTTTCTTGTTGTAATATGCTTCTTCCTCACTAGAAGACTCATCACTTTCTTGAATCTGTTTGCCTTTTGATTTCTTGGTAGCTTTGAAAGCTGCCTCTTTCTTTATATCAACATTCACTTGAGTTCTTAGCTCAAAAGCTGCAAGAATACTATGGAGCTCATCCTTTTTCAACTTATCTAAATCTTTGGCTTCCTCAATAGCAGAAATCTTTTCACTAAATCTATTAGGAAGAGATCTTAAAATCTTATCACACACATCATTTTTAGCAAGTTCAAGACCTAAGTCTTTCATGGAGTTCACAATCTCATCCATCCGAAGCATGTAGTCACTAATCTTTTCATCGTCATTCATCTTGAGTTGTTCAAACATACCTTTAAAATGTCTCAACTTGGACTTTCGCACATTTGCATCACCTGTATGAACAACCTGCAATTGCTTCCACATTTCATTAGCTGTCTTGCAGTGAATAACTTTGGTAAGATCAACCTTTTGTAAACCCTTCAAGATTGCATTCATGGATTTTGAGTTGTTGTGATGTAGGAGCCTGTCTTCTTTAGTATAAGGAACATTTACAGGAATGTTGTACCCATCTTCAATAACTTCCCATACCTCATTACCAAGATCCATAAGATAGACTTTCATTCTTGCACTTCACAGACCGAAGAATTTGATCTTATCTATGTATTATGGAGAACAATGAATACAAACTTTGATTTTCTTTTTCTTTTCCATCTCGATCTCTATATAGATATTTTTATTGATCTCCATAGCTTTGATTTCCTTTCTATCTTCATTGGTAAAAAGGCTTTCCAGGGTGGCCAACCCCCTAGGGATATGATTGTTTTTTAGTTGGATAACATCTTGTTGGTCTAGCTCATCTAGGAATTATTATTTAACAGTGGATAAGCAACCATATATTACCAATAAATCAATGATCAATTCATCACTTTCAAAGATCTGCCAAAAACTTTGTCTATCTAGGATTGCAGGTCTGAAAATCATTTTGATTTCTTTGTCTCTAGCAACTCCTATATCTGTAGAAGGGTTGAAATTAGATCCCCTAAATACCAAGGAATCATCCAAAATGTTCTATATTTTTGGAATAAAATGAATGTTTAAGGCATCAAAATATTCCATTAAATACCATACCTTATTTCTGTATACCCTTAGGTAATGGTGTTTACTACTGCACCTCTCTCTCACCTGATTGACTATCAACTCAGAGTTGTCTTATATATTCAGTATCTATATACCCATGATCTCAGCCTGCATTATACCTAAGCATAAATATTTGTATTTTGCAACATTGTTGGTGCAATACCATGTCAATATGTATGTAAAACTCTTTACACCTTTTGATATATACTACAACACTACACCGACACCATCCTCATTTCAACATCTTGCACCATTAAAGTGCATGATCCAAGTCTCTATTTCTCTCAACAAGTATCTTTTTCTCTACTTCCAATAAAATGTTGTATGTGCCCATCTGTATTCCAAACTGACTATAATATTATTTGAATGGTAATTCATCCTCAACCTCTAACTCTTCAAAAAATTCTACTAGTTCAAACTCATCTAGAGGTGTGAGGTTACACATGTCCTCTTCAATATTCTCAAAGTGTTAAGACACAGGCTTCTTAGGTATTATTCTTATTCTCTTTCCTTTGAAAGGAATCACCATACTAGAATAATCCAATTACATACATCCTCCCAATTTGGTAGTGAACTCTCTGGAAAAGAATAGGCAAAAATAGGGCTCTAGGTCTACCACCATAATCTCTTGCATAATGGTCACCTCTAGAGCTCTATGCAACCTCATTAGTACATATTTTATTATGCCTACTATCACTAGTGGTGTTCCATCCAACTGAAAAACTCTAGGACAGGATCTGGTATACTCCATACCCATATCCTCGTAGATTGCCTTGGGCATAACTATGGTAGAGGTCCTTGAATCAATAATTAATTTGTGTACTATCCAACCCTCCATCCTTAAGAAAATATAAAAGGGAGGGGTTTTGTTCTTTAAATTAGCAAGAGACATCTTATCCTTCCTATAAGTCACACTCAAGATGGTAATAGCTTGTTTTTCTTGGGTATTTTTACTCAAAGAAGCTTTCAGCAGATCTATCTGACTAGACATAAAGAGAGTATAATAAAGGATAGTCTTAGAGGGTATTATTTTCATCTCTTCCACAATGTTATATTTTAATTTCACTAAAGTGAAATTCTTAGACTTTCTCTCTAGTTCACCATACTTCCTCTTGTATTGTTGTGTAACTTCAATCCTTTGTCTTTGAGTTATGGAAGGAAATATAATATTTTCTTGTGCTTCACTTTAGGGTTATGCACAAGGGCGAAATTCGTAAATTATAGCAAATTTTAGGTTTTTTACATTTTTTAGTTTGCTATTTTTGGGACCCTAGAGGTCGGCCCATTTGCCCGAAAATTACAAGAATTATTTTTTTTTAGGGTAAAATCACCCCTCTCAATATGTATTCCCACCTAATATTTGCCCTAAAATTATTTTTAAAAAAATTATCCCACCAAAATTGCCTCTTATACCCCCACTATATATAGGTAACCCTGGAGGCTGGGAGCAACACTCATAGTCTCAACTTGACAACACGACTGCAAAAAGCGACTGATAGAAGCGAGTGCCAAAAGGCTATCAGCACAAGGTGACTAACACGGTGTGACTGTCATAGCATGACTGACATGCCGTTACTATCATAGTGTGACTAACATGTCACGACTGTCATAGCATGACTGACATACCATGACTGATATGTCGTGATTGTCACAGCGTGATTGACATGTTGTGACTGTCACAACACGACTGACATGTCATGACTATCACAACACGACTAACATGTAGTGATTGTCACTCAACATAATACAGTCGCCATGTGTCAGTCGCTATGTGACAGTCATCGTGTGGCAGTCACCATGTGATAGTCGCATATGGTGACTGTCACATGGATACTGTCACATTATGACTAACAATAATTTCATAGCTTTAGACATCAATATATATCCAAACATAGTCATATTTGTACTTGTTGGAAATATTATTTCAAGATTGATCTAATGGTGGTATTTTTATGAAGTTTCAAGATGATTTAATAGGTCAAAAGTGGTCCCAAATATGGTGGTAAGGAAGTAATATCATTTTGGGATAGATTTTGACCTATTAAATCATCTTAAAACTTCATAAAAACATCACCATTAGATCAGGCTCAAAAAGAGCTTTCCAATGAGTACAAATATACCTATGTTTAGATATATATTGATGCCTAAAACTATGAAATTATTGTCGATCACCATGTGACAGTCACATGTGGCGACTGTTACATGGCGACTGATAATAATTTCATAGTTTTAGGCATCAATATATATCTAAACATAGGCATATTTGTACTCGTTAGAAATCGCTTTTCAATCCTGATCTAATGGTGGTGTTTTTATGAAGGTTTAAGATTATTTAATAGGTCAAAAATGGCCCCAAATATGGTGGTAAGGAAGTAATATCATTTTGGGATAGATTTTGACCTATTAAATCATATTGAAACTTCATAAAAAAAACACCATTAGATCAAGCTCGAAAAGAGCTTTCCAACGAGTACAAATATGCCTATGTTTGGATATATATTGATGCCTAAAACTATGAACTTATTATCGGTCTCCATGTGACAGTCGCATATTTATACTCGTTGGAAAGCTATTGTTGAGCCCGATCTATTGGTGGTATTTTTATGAAGTTTTAGGATGATTTAATAGGTCAAACATGACCCTAAAATTTGTTTATAATTTAAGTGTAAATTTTTTGAAAAATCGCTATATTTTTGTAAAATTTTGAAAAATTCGCCCCAATGTATATAAACTTTAGGACTAGATTTGCACCAATTTTATATATAATTTTTTGGGCCGACCCCTTATGCATAACCCTGCTTCATTTTTTGACCTCATCCTCTCTTTTTCGTTTTATTTGTCATATCTTCTAGGGAAACTAACCTCATTTTCTTGGTATTTAGGAAATATGTCTCTTTTCATTTACTTGAGGAATAGGAAATTGGTCATTACTTTGAGTGGGAGGATCTTTCTTCTTTTGGGAAGGAAATTGAAACTAGTCCATATTTTGTAGATCAACCTGCAACATTTTCTTTCCTGATATTCTCATGATATAAATAAGTCCTTATTCATCAGGATCTTGCCCAAACATGATCTGATCTTGTCCAACCAGGAAGAAGGGTAAATGAAGAGTGTGATGAGCTTAGGAGGAAAATATTATGCTTCACATGCAAAAGCCCTTGGGTATTGGTCCATCACTACCAGGGAAAGGGGTAGATTCACTACATTGAGGTCATTTTAGATGAGGAGGCACCAAAAAGTGAATATGAATCTTTGAAGGAGCATGATCTTAAGGAGAAATTTCTTGAGTCTCATGAGAGCTCAAACGCTAGCATGTTGGACACATTGAGCAGTGTGAATAGGTATCTCACAATCAAGGTACCAAGAGAGATATTTAGGAATAAGGTGATAGTATTTATAGATGGTAGGGCAACCCATAATTTTGTGGATGAGGGTTTTGTAGCCAAGAAAGGGCTAAAACTAGAAATATTTGTTGGCTTTAATGTTGCTACTGGAAATGGGAGCATTGTGCCTTGCAATAAATTTGTGAGGCAAATGAAGGTAAATTTTTAGAATCATTCCATAGTAGATGACTTCTATGTGTTTATATTAGGATTAATTCCTGATTTTATACTAGAATTTCAATGGTTATATTCATTGGGAGACTACACAACAAATCACCAAAAATTGTAGCTAAAATTTAAAGCTAAAGGGCATGAGGTAGTTTTTCAAGGGATCAAGTAAATTGTAGTCCAAGAGGTGATGTCCAAGAGGATGGAGAGGATTCTCAAGAAAGAGGAGATAGTTTGGGTTGCTAGTATAATTATGACAAAAGGTGTTGGAGTTGGGGTTGTCCTAACGCAAAAGGGATGGCCAATTGCCTTTAATAACAAGAAACTTAGTCCAATGGAGAGAAATTTCAGCATATATGACAAGAAGATGCTTACCATTATGCACGCTTTGACCAAGTTCAAGCAATACCTTATTTGTGGTAAATTTGTGGTAAGGACTGATCATAATAATCTTAAATATTTCCTTGGACAGTGAGATTTAAATGATAGGCTGTAGAAATGGGTCACTAAAGTGCATGTATATGATTTTGATATTGATTTTATAAAAGGGAAAAATAATTCAACTGTTGATGCACTATCTAGAATATCCATATTTCACTTTATTTCCATTATAACAACTAATTGGAAGGCTATAATTATGGTTGAGTATGTGAAGAACACTTTTGCATCTAACATTATTGATGGCCACTTGAAATATGACAAGTAAAACATGAAGTAAGGTCTGATGTTTTACAAAAATAGATTTTTATTGTGCTAGATTCTAAGCATAAAGAGAAATTGATTACCACTATGCATGACGCACCCATGGCTGGTCATCCAGGGTTTTTTAAGATCTATAGACAGTTGCATGAAAGGTTTCATGAAAGCGGCCAAAATATGATGTATTGAAGCATGTGAGGAAGTGCACCACTTGTCAAGAAAATAAAATTGAAACACATTGCCTGCTAGTATTCTTAAATCCTTATCGATTTCTAATAAAAAATGGGAAAGTATATCAATGGACTTCATCACGGGGCTGCCAAAAGCACATGGTAAGGATTTTATATATGTTGTGGTGGATAGGTTAACTAATTTTGCATACTTTTATGTTATTTCAACTTCATATACAATAGTACAAGTTGTTGATTTGTTCTTTAGAGAAGTGTTTAAATTGCATGGCATACCAAAGAATATTGTGAGTGATAAGGACAACATATTCATGAGTATGTTTTGGCAAGAGTTGTTCAAGCTTTGTCGAACATTGTTGACTCAAAGTACAAGCTATCATCCCCAAAAATATGGTCAAACAAAGATTGTGAATAAATGGGTTGAAGGCTACTTGAGAAACTATGTTTCAAGGCAGCATAATGCATGGATTAAATGGCTACACTTGGGAGAATTATATTATAATTCTTCCTATCATATGTCTATTAAAATAACCCCATTTATGTATTTATATGGATATGATGCTCCTAACTTCACTGATTTGTTGTTGAGTGACATTAGGGTGCCAAAATCCAAGGATTATATTGTAGGAAAATCAGGATATTATGAACATATTGAAGGATAATATTTAGCTTGCACAAAATCAAAAAAAAAAAGTATGCTGATTAGCAACGTATTGAGTATCATTTAGAGGTTTAAGATATGGTTTATTTGAGGTTACAATCCTATAGAAATTCTAGCATGAAGATAAGTGGAGTAGAGAAGTTCAAGCCACGTTTTTAAGGCCCTTACAAGGTCATATGCAGGATTAGGAAGGTTGCATATGAGCTTGAGATATTGAACAACAATAAAATACACAATGTATTCCATGTTTCATGCCTAAAAAATGTACTTGGACAAAATATTGTTCCTTCCATTGAGTTACCCCCATTTGATGATGAGGGAAAGCTGATTAGAACCTAAAATGATCATGGAGACTAGATAGAGGAAGTTGAGAAACAATGTCATCAAAGAGTACTTGGTGAAATGGATGAGCTTGTCCATTGAAGATGCTACTTGGAAGGGAAAAAGAGATTCTTGCACATCCAACCTTGAATTGCTTGAGTACAAGCAATTTGGGAAGGGAGGACTTGTAATGTCCCATTTTGAAAACTATGTGGACACCACACATTGTAATATTTTTATTTTTGTCATTTGTGGACATGGAAGTGGGACCCCCCCTTTTTTCTAGGCTAATAGGTGTTTTATGTAATAAAAATTAAGTGTTGGGGATTAATGTTGATGTAACCCTCATTTAATGAATAATTATAAGCCTCTAGTGGGATGACTAGGTATATAGGATTGGAATGTCACTTTTTTGATTTCATTATATCATGTTCATCTTGTGAATTGTAAGAGAGAGGGTTGAACCCTTCCTCACTTTTTCTTATTAGGTGGTGTACCTTGAGTCTTCAAAAATATCCAATATTGTAGACAATGTGATGTGCCCTTGTTCTTTATTGGATATTAGGTGGATCTATCTCAGGATTCACAATTGTGTTGCAGATTTTGATGTGTTGGAGTCTGGAAGTGGGTCATACAGCTTTGGAAGTCCATTTGTGCATATTTTGTGACTTGTTTTACCCTCATAGGAGGATCACCCAAATTTTGGAATTTTTCTAGTCAATTTTAAAGGTTGATTTGTGTTCTTGGATAATTGTTTGTCCTGTTTGCATTTTCAAAAAATTAATAAAAAATATGTATGGTTGGAATATCCATTTTTTGAGTGTTTATGGAGTAATCTATGAGTAGTAATTACATATCTGATAGAAATCTGATTTTTATTTGTTTAAACCTTAGTTTTTTGAGTTAGGATTATTACATATATGGAGATCAATCCAACTGCAGCAAGGTGAACCTATCAGAATGTGTCATGCTACCAACTATCCCACGTGGGTGATCTCACAAGGAGGTTACTTGATCAGTGAAAGTTGGTCACAAATTTCTATGTGCCTTGGTGCATATAAAGCGCTTTAGCATCATACCATAGTCAGTGTGGGACAAAAACTGCACTGAAATAAAACAAATCATAAAAAATTTCCTCCTTGTGTGCTTGAATTAATCACACTTCACCATGTGTCCAACAATAATTGGTTGGAGTTTGGATGCTATGATTGATTGAGAAGATAACCTTAGAAAGGGGTTTAACTTTTTTTATTTTACCATTCGCCTACTCTAGATTTCCTACGATAAAAAAAATTTTCCCTGTGCAGCCGATCTACCTGCACAACTATCTGTTTATAGATAGAAGCATCTTAATTGCGGTTGGGGATGGTAGATCCATGATTTTGTCAGCTTGTGAAGTATCCTAATAGTCATCCAACGATCTGGTATCAGTTACATTGAGTATAGCATGATCAATTGGCCATGGATTTGTTTTAGCTGCATGATCAAGCATTAGGGTTGCATCCTGGCTGTGATTAGGTTATGGAAAGGGGGAAACCTCTAGAGTGAGATCGATTAGGCCTACTCAGATATCTCTAGCTGATTGGGCCCTCATTTTTTATTGAACCAACAATAGGGTAGATAACTGGTCAGAGAATAGAGTTGAGATCTTTGAGTAATTTGGATAAGACTTTTTTTTTTAATTATCTATCACAAAGAATTATTTGATTCAATAGGAATTATCTAATTTAAATATTCTATCATAGATCCAACCGGTTTTCAATCAAAAATGGTGTGCCTTCTATACCCATTTGTAAGCTCACAAATATGATCTTACTATGAGTTGTTAGTAGAGGTAATCCACACTATGAGAGTCATTAATCAACTACTCTAATACCACTATTGTAAAATCAAACATATTATTCAATTAAGATGAATATACAATGAACTAGCTAAAATTAACCAGTAATGAACAATCCAAATATGCAAAATAAAATATTCTACAGCTCTAATCAACCAAGCTATCTTAGGCTATGTTAAAAATTTATTTGCACATTGGCTTCTAGAATGCCAACTAGATGTGCACTCACAATAATGTAATAATAAAATATATACTATAGCCTATAGTCTAACAATTTCTTCTTCTATGTCTGATGTGTAGATAAATTGGTTCTTCCAAACCTTGTAAGGGGGTGGAGGTCCAAGGTTCAAATATCAGGCCTCATTGGACTGAACGCTTATCTCTTTCTTGGTGATTTCAGTGACGTAAACGGTTTAAAATGGCTGTGGCATGGTGGTTATAGGGGTGGACTACACGAGTAATGTGTGGCAGCTTCTGAGGCAAACAACGTAGAATACTATGGTGGCTATAAAAAATGGACAACGTGCCTGGATCATCACAGTGGCTACCGATTCCACCATGTAAAAAAATAGTTTTTTCATATGGAGCATTGTCTCCATAATATATTCATAGTAATGTAACTCTTTAGATACTTGACTATTGCTCTCCATATGCCATGACTCTTGGCTTATCTACTTGCCATTTGTATACTTGATGAACACATGACTCTATAATATATGTACACCTATACATGACTCTTACACTTTTACTTGCAATATTTAATCTAAATTACTTGTGCACATCTTTACATTACGTATTTGCACTCTTGCATATAAAATTTGTGTGCACATTTACCCAACCTACACTTGCACTCTAACTCACATGACACTTGTGAATTTCTTGCATATTCACACTTACATAAAAGGGGAAATAT
The DNA here is from genome assembly GCA_028583015.1 of Wollemia nobilis. Taxonomy (NCBI): domain Eukaryota; kingdom Viridiplantae; phylum Streptophyta; class Pinopsida; order Araucariales; family Araucariaceae; genus Wollemia; species Wollemia nobilis. The sequence goes on along the minus strand of JAQPPZ010017176.1, from coordinate 713,655 downwards.
AAATCATATTCTAAACTATTGAATCAATCCTAATCTACTATTTACAAATGTACGATGAAGGTACCATGGGGTACATTGGCATGTACCAAATAATATAATATACTCCAATAGGGAAAAAGTAATGTTTAATTTGGAAAAGCACATGCGAATAAATTTTGGTAAAAAAAAAAAAAAACAATTCTAAATATAAAAAGGTAATTGAAAGAGTACTTAATACAATAATTCAACAATTTCCATAGCAAAAAATCTAGTCTTCCTAATCTTACTAAACACGTTGATATAAAATACTACTTAATACCAAAAATCTTGACTCTTGTGGCAAAAGGTTCAAATCTTGATCTTGTGGTAGTGGCATGGCAAAAGGTCAGACCAATTTTTTTTTTTTTAAATAACACATAAGAAAAAATGTTAAAAATAATGCTTTAAAGAAAACATTAGAAAAAAGTATTAAAAATAATGGTTAAAGAGGAATGTTAAAAATACTATTAAAAAAAATTGATTATAAATAAAAAGACAATTAAACATATTCCAAAAAAAATTGAACATTAAAAAAATAATAATAAAAACGTTATCAAAAGAATTCTTTTATTAACGATGAGACACGATTCTTTACTGCATTAACCATTAAAGGGAAGATAATAATAATAAAAGTATTATTAAAATAATATTTTTAAAAGAATTCTTTTATTAGGATGAGACAAGATTCTTTACTGCATTAACCATTAAAGGGAAGACAATTAATAATAATAAAAGTATTATTAAAATAAATTTTTTAAAATGTTTTATTACATTAAACATGCAAGAGATACTTACAAATAAAAAGACCACTAAAAATTTAAAAAATAATAATAAAATATTATAAAAGAATGAGAAAGATGTCTTACTATATTAAACATTAAAGAAAGGAAAAGATGTCTTAGTACATTAAACTTTAAATAAGAAAGCTGTTTATAAATAAAAAGACAACTTAAAGGGAGCAGTCTATACATAAAAAGACAACTTAAAAACGAGACACATGTTTTATTACATTAAAAATAATATTTAAGGAACAGTGTAAAAAACAATGCATTTAATAAAAATTGTTTTTATTAAAATTAGAAAAAAACGGTATTAAAAAATTAATTTAAAATAGAAAAAAATAAATTTAAAATAAAAAAGAAATAAGAAATAATAATATCTATAGAAGGCACAATTAATAAAGAAATATTATAAAAAATAATAAAATATAATTAAAATATTTTTTTATAAAAACAAGACATGCTTTATTACATTAAAAATAATATTTAAGGAATGAAAAGAATCGGAGAGTGAGAGTGGGGAGGGACTCCCCTGCTCCCCCTCCCATGGCTCCTGGTTCCTGCCCAGTCTCTGGCTCAACCTAGGTCATCCCTCCCGGGGAGTGGTTGTTTGCAGATGATCTCCTGGGGGAGATCCTTCTCCACTATCTGCGCCCCTCCCGGTCGGCTAGGGTTTCCTTGGTTGTTTTTTCGGACTGGTGCTTCCCAGGGATCCCTGTTTGGTTGGGGATCCCTTCCCTTTTTCCCTCAGGCTTCCCCCTGGGGTTTTTTGCAGGTTATTCACGTGGATCTGGTCCCCTGTGTTTCTCGGTGCGGTGGAGGTGACGGTTTAGGGTTTGGACAGCGTCCCCCTTTTTCTTGTGAATCTTCGGCGGGCTTTGTGCTTGGACGGGATTCTTGGTCCCTGCTGCTGGGATCCTCTTCTGTTTTCCCGGGGTGGGTTCCTTGTGGTGCAACTCTCTGGTCACTTCCTGATGGGCTGGATCCTCTCTGTGCCGGGCCGTCGGCTTCTCGCAGGATGGCTCTCGCTGAACTGAATGTTTTCCCGATGGGCGGGATGGTTTCTCCACAGGGCGGGATCCGCCAAATCCGCCGGTTTTCCCGCGAGGCGGGATCCTTTCTTTTCTGTTGGTTTCTCGGATGGCCGGATTTTCCTGTTGCTTCCCGCTAGGCAGGACTGTTTGTGGTGGTTTTGATTGCTTCCCGCGAGGCGGGATTTTATTGTAACGGTTTTTCTATGCTTCCCATCGGGCGAGATCTTCTCGATGGTGGTTTTTGGCTACTCCTTGTCAGGCGGGATCTCCAAAACTACTTTCTTTCTTTTTGTTTGTTTCCCGCTAAGAGGGATTGTTTCATGCTTATCGTTATCAGCTGGGCGGGATTTCTGTTTTGGTGTTCAGTTTCAAGGGATTGATGCCCTAGGCCCATTGCTTATGTAATCAGGTTTTGGGATCCTTGTTAAAACCCGCTATAAATACAAACACTTATAACTATCAAAAAAATATATATATATTTAAGGAACAATGTAAAAAATAATGCTTTTAATAAAAATCGTTTTTACCTAGGAAAAAATTAATTTAAAATATAAAAAAATAAAGTAAGAATAGAAAAAATAATAAGAAATAAGAATTAATAATATCTATTTATTAGGTAGAAGGCACAATTAATAAAGAAACATTATAAAAAATAATAAAATATTATTAAAAGAATTTTTTTCATAAAAACGAGACACATGCTTTATTACATTAAAAATAATGTTTAAGGAACAGTGTAAAAATAAATGCTTTTTAAAAAAGAATTGTTTATATTAAAAATAAAAAAAATAAAAAATAATATTAAAAATTAATTTAAAATAGGAAAAAATAAACTTAAAAATAGAAAAAGAAGTAAGAAATAAGAAATAATAATATCTATTATTAGGCACAAGGCAAAATTAAGTTCTTGTAATCAACCAATTGGGTAAATAAAGTTTTCAATTTGTGTGTTTGTTTTTCATAATTTTTCATTCTCGGTGACATTTAAGCCTTGCCTCCCTTGTCAGTATCAGAAAAGTTCTATTTATCCAGAGAGCACATAAAAATGGCTGGGACGGGCAAAGATAAAGCTATAGGTATTGATCTGGGAACAACTTACAGTTGCGTGGGACTATGGCACCATGACAGAGTTGAAATCATTGTCAATGAGCAAGGTAACAGAACTACTCCCTCTATGGTTGCCTTCACCTCCGAGGAAAGACTTGTTGGAGACGCCGCCAAGTTCCAGATTTCAACTAATCCCCATAACACCGTGTTTGATGCAAAGCGACTCATTGGAAGGCGATTCAGCGATTCATGTGTTCAGTCTGATATCAAACTCTGGCCTTTCCCTGTAGTCAAGGGAAAGGATGATAAGCCTATGGTGGAAGTTTCTTACAAAGGTGAAAAGAAGCTATTTGCAGCTGAAGAAATCTCCTCTATGGTGTTGATGAAGATGAAGATGATTGCTGAACAATATCTTAACTGTGATGTAAAAAGTGCTGTCATTACTGTGCCTGCCTATTTTAACAATTCCCAGAGGAGAGCAACGACAGATGCTGGCACGATTGCGGGCCTTAATGTGATGCGGATTATCAATGAACCCACGGCGGCAGCAATAACTTACGGTTTCGATGCTGTATACACCGAAAAGAAAAATATTCTCATCTTTGACTTGGGTGGAGGCACGTTTGATGTGTCTGTTCTTAACGTTGAAAGAGGTAAGATTGAGGTTAAAGCTGTTGCAGGGGAGATGCATTTGGGAGGTGAAGATTTTGACAACAGGATGCTCAATTTTTGTGTTGAACAGTTCAAAAGAAAGTATAAACGGGATCTGGCAACAAACGCCAGAGCCCTTCGAAGACTTCGTTCAGAATGCGAAAGGGCAAAAAGAAGTTTATCTTCAGCGTTAGAGACTGTTATTGACATTGACTCTCTCTACGAAGGTCAAGATTTTCATATGAAGATTAGGAGAGCTAAGTTCGAAGAGCTCAATGAAGATTTGTTTCAAAAGTGCATGGAAATCGTGAACAACTGCCTAGAAGATGCCAAGATGGAGAAACATCAAATAGACGAAGTTGTCCTGATAGGAGGTTCGTCTCGTATTCCAAAGGTACAGGAGTTATTGAAACAATTTTTTGACGACAAGAAGCTTTGCAATACTGTAAATCCCGACGAAGCTGTTGCTTATGGTGCAGCCGTGCAAGCAGCAGTCTTGAATAATGAATCCATAAACTTGGTCCTTGTCGACGTCGCACCTCTCAGCCTTGGGATTTCAACTAATGGTGTGATGAATGTCGGCGTTCCAAGAAATACCCCGATTCCTACTTGTAAGGAGATTTTTGTCACAACATCATATGACAATCAGGTCAAACAAGTTTTTACTGTTTATGAAGGTGAGAGAGCTTTGGTTGCCGACAACTTCTTTCTTGGTAATTTCGTTCTGTGCGGGATTCCACCGGCGAGATGTGGAGTGCCAAGCATTAAAGTTTGTTTCGAAGTGGATGCGGACGGAATTCTAAAAGTCACTGCTCAGGAACAGGCAACAGGACGAAGCGAGGGCATAACGATTTCTAACGAACGTGCGATACTGAAGAAGGAGGAGATAGATAGAATGGTGGGTGATGCAGAGACATTTAGAAGAGATGATGAAGAAGCGAAGAAGAAGCACCTTGCCGAGCAAAATCTTCAATGCTATATTGTCAACATGACAAGCAGGGTAACGAAGGGAAAGATCAATGGGACCGTGGAAGCATGTTTTGCAGAAGATGCGATGAGGGCACTGAATGATGTTAAGGACTGGTTGGATGAAAACGACGGTGCAGGGCTTGGTGAATTGACAGTCAAATTGGAGGAATTGAAAACTAAACGGCTGCCACCGCTTGTTCTAAATCTAGGTATGACTGAAATCTTATATAAGTGAAACCTTATAATAATAATAATAATAATATTTTCTTCAAAATTCTTTAAGGTTTTTGGGTGAAAAGGTATAATTCATCTTTCACTTATGAACATTTCAGTGATTTGCAATTTGCTGTTTGCAGGGAGTAGTGAACGGAAGAACGGCTGCTGATGCTTTCCGTGGACTTTGCTTTTGTTGTGTTCAGCTTATCTTATGGTTTATGCTACAACTAAAATTAGGGAAGATTCAGCATGTCATTGGGGTTGAGTTGTTTCTCACACTGTAATCTTATACATAATAATAATCACGGATTATAAGTGTTTATCCTTAGAAGTGTTTATCCTTATTGTTAAGCAGATATGTTTAAATACACTAAATATTTTTATTTTTATTTTTTATAAACTATATAAAAGAAAGAAGTGCATTATTTTTAAAAAATGTATGGTTATCTTTGAAATACTTATTCTATAAAATTTATAATTAAATAAATAAATATTTTTAAAAAATTGATTATATGACATTGAGCATTAAGTGTACTTTCGGAAAGAGATAGTTAGAGTGTAACATAAACTTACAATCTTATTTATAGTGATATTTAAGGGGCCATGTGTCTTTATCTAGATTTCTATCTAGAAATAAGTATTTTTTTCATTTTTATTTATGGTTTTTTAAAACATATTTGGTTGTACATTTATTCACATCAAAGATGAATCTTTTAAAAAGTTTAAGGAATTCAAGGTTTATATGGAGAATTAGTGTTAGAGAAAGATCAAGTAATATGTGTATATAGGACTACATGAAAAACAATGAGAGGATTTATTCCCTTTGAGTTGTTTTATGGAAAAAATATGACCCTCATAATTGAATTTGAGATCAAGACCTAAAGATAATGCTAGAGTTGGATATGGACTTATCAAAGGCACAAAAATAGTGTATAGACCAACTCAATGCCCTTGATGAGATAAGATAGGTATCCTTACTTCACACTCAGTCATATAATAACATAGAAGTAAGTGACATGATCGGTTCACTAGGAACAAAAAAAAGTAGTTAAGAGATTGGGCCCTCTTATATAACTCACAATATAAATACTTTTATGAAAAATATCCGGAGTAGATGGGTTAGAACCTATGAAATTGATATTTTTTATGATAATTGGATAATGAAGTTGCACAAAATCGACTCATCACAAATTCCATTGATGGCCAATGGATATTGGTTGATTTTTTATACTAAACAAAAAAAAAAAATGGAGAAGTTCATCACCACTTCAATAACATCAAGAGATTCAACTTGTGGAGGAGATTTTTATTTTTTCCACCCCTATTAGGGACATGCTTTGTCCAAAAGAATAATCTAATTATGAAATCCAATTTTCTAGCACCATTAGAAATGTTTGTTATTGAAAATTAATTTATTGGTAGATATCTATCTAGTTATTTATCTATATATGTGTGTGAGTGTGTGTAAAGGGATTTCATTATCTGATGTTATTTTACCATGGTAACTACACTTCATGCTAGATAAAAGATATCTACTATTTCACCTTAGCAACTAGGTAAGCTAGGTAAACTTTTTACTCTCTTTAGTCTATCTTAGTTTGCTTGATTAAAATAAATAAGTGTAGCTAGGATTTCATCTAATTTGAGTCCCAATAAGTGTGCACAGAACATATTTTAGTAATTCAATCCAACATGCAATATAATCCTTGAAATAACCTATAGTGCCAACACCTATAACACACAAGAATTACTCAACTATACATATTATAAATAAAAATTAACTCAATGGAATGAGATAGGTTGTATATAGCTTGTTGTAGTAGTCACCCTAGCCATAAAAGGGGTAACCCACATGTGAATTTATTTACAAATTTTTACAAAATGTAGTTTGATTATTATCCATTTGATAAGATTAGAAAATTTTAACGATGGTGGTAGAAGTGGTGTTAAAAATTACCAAGTTGTCAATAGTTGTTGACCTGATCATACCTTTAGTTGCCCATGAGTCTAAATATATGATTCACTATCCATGTTGACAACCTATCACTTATCACCATCTTTAGTGAATCCCAAGGGATGTGATCAATTAGATATAAAGAAATGTTGAGAGAATCAAAATCATCTCAACCATATGATTATAAAGGGGGAAACTGCCCTACCGCATACTATTCTCAAAGGTTGAATTCCAAAAAGAGAGAAAGCCTTGAGGTGAACCGTGTGGTATGTTGTTCTCTACACTTGATGTTAAAATGGGGGGAAGGGTTCACTAGGAATGGTTTAAGAACTCGTTCCAAGTCGTCCTATTTTCAAGAATATTTGATGTATTTGATTCAAGACAATAACCTAGATTTGGCCTTTCTAGATCTATGCTATAAAAGATAAAAGATAATGCAGAAATACAAAATGCAAGAAGATAAGAGCTAACCCTAGTATGGTTCTTTCTTTGAATGCTTTTCTAACCCTAAAATTTCAAATAGAAAATATTTAAGAGCACAAGAGATGATGTACAAAAAAAAGTAACCCTAAGTGCACACTATATGTTGTTTATCTTTCAAATGCCTAGAAATTAATCAAATGTATTTCTTTTAAAATCAGATCTATGATTTATAACAAAAATAGAAGACACTCAACAAACAGCCTAAATATTAATTGGAACACTTAGCTTATCCAGTGATTTATCCTTGCTTTTATCATTTATCCAACTTTATCAGCAATTTTTGTTCCTACAAGATAACTTGGTAAATTCTTGAAAAATATAATCAATGTTAGGGGGTCTACTTATGTCATTGTACATCAATGCTTGGAGGCACAAGATTCAAGCCCCCTAGGTCCTTTTAGTTGATCTTTGATAAATAAAAGAAAAAATTGACCTTTGAAAGAAATCAAGCATATCAAGATATACATTATAAAATTATGAAAAAAAAAGAACAAAATGCAGCACTATATCCTAGATGCAACCTAAAATGCAAGTATGAAATCTAGAACAACAATGAGTTGTCTAGGCAAAAACGTACCCCATAATAGGTGTTTGTGATTTCGCATAGATGAAAAGGCACCTCAAAGAGAGTTGAGTGTGATTTCGTAGAAACTATAAAAAAAATAAAATATAGATGCGAAGGCTTGATTATGTCAATCAAAAATCTAAATATGCATGCAGAAGAATGAATTCACCTAGTAGGGAGTACAGAAGGAAAAAGAAAGGTTGAGACCTCCTGAATAGTTGATCTCTCCTTAGGGATTCAATTACAAATGCACCAAACTGAGCAACAACAATCAACAATCCAATCTAGTAGAACATAAATCAAACTTCACACTTCAAAGTTATCTTGCTTATGAGATAAGAATAAAGATGCATATCAATTAGCAAGCACTAAAATACTTTGCGATAATAATCAAAATATCATTGTTGTTCATTGTGCTCAAAGAATGAATTCAAACCCTCCTTATATAGTGGATTTGAAGGCGGTACGGGTGGGAAAACCAAGGAGGGCCAACGTAAAATATGCCAACCCCAAAGAATTAGGGTTTCTTTGGAGGAAAACCCTAAAAGGAAAAATTGTGTCCTGTCAAGGCTGACCGTAATTTTTCCTATGCAAATTTGTGTTTCATCATGGTGAGCACAATTTCTCATTGAGAGGGAAAAAGGAAAAATAGGGGAAGAGGCCTAACCCTTGCCCTAAGAAAATCTAGGGGGTCTTCCAAGAGTACTCAGGGAATATTGCCTACTAAAGTGGTTCAATTTTTTGTGTCTATATTTTACCCCCTCTTTGATGCATTTAAGGCCAAGTAAATGCATCAAAGAAAGATGTAGACCCCTATAGGCAAAAAGACAACAAACATAGAGAAGGGATGGCCAAGTTTGGATAAAGGGATGGTGCAAAAGGGGTATCACAAAGGACACTCCTAAATTTTGTACTCTAGGCAAGATATTACTACCATTAATACCTCTATGGCTAGGGTGCCCCCTCAAGCTTTGAAAGGAATGATAATTCCTTAAGAAACTTGAGAAGGCCAAGGAAGGAAAAGCAAAACACAGAAACACAGAGAACAAAATAGAGCAAATATTATTGGACACAACATGAATCTAATGCAACTATCATGAAATGTAGGGATGAATAGAAGAGAAATCAAGAAGAAGGGAAGAGAAAAGAATAAAAAAAAATGCAGAGGAAAATCCAAAGGTCAACCACAGAAAGTAAGAGAAGCTAATAAAAAATCTTGATTGAAGGGTGTTATGCCCAAAAATATGGTCTAGGTGTGAAGTAAAATAAACACATGCTATGGGTGTAATACTCGCTAATATGGATAGATGGGCAAAATATGGAACATAACCCATTATGGATGATTGCTTAAATGATCGAATGATAGAGCATAACCCACTATGGATGATTGCTCACTAGTGAGTGTTGTGGGGTGATTGCCCGCTAAGATGTATGTTAAGACCTGTTGAAATGGGGTGTTGAGCTCAATGAGTCAAAAGAAGCATAACATAATAAGGGTGATATATTATTACTTATGTAAATGATGTACTAGCAAGTGCTACCTGATAGGGGTATGTAAGAATATATATAGACTGATCAATATGAGTATAACACAATGTAAGTGTGTGCATGTGCTAGAAGAAAAGAGATGAATAAAATGAGCAAATAATTATGTGTGTGTACCCCAAGCTTGAAGTTTTAGCTAGTGAAAATTCAAGAGGGAGAAAATGTGCAAACAAAGAAGAGAAGAATGTATATCCTTATCTAAACAAAGAAAATAAATGATAAAAAAGAATCATGAAAAGGACAAGGATATACCAAAAGAGGATTGCATTCCTTAAATTTGTAGAAAAAATGATGGTCATTGTAAAAATTTCAAATTCAAGGGACACAAGAAGACGAGAGAATTAAATAAAAAAAACAAAGGAAGACAAGAAGATACGAAGGTTTGAAAATGCATGGGCTCTAGGTTGGGATTTTGCTAGGCCTCATAACCCTCGTGAAAAATTTCAATGCATGTGACCTATGACCTAACTATGATAGGGATCATGTTGTATTGCATTTAATACTCACATGGATCGTGCATATTAAATGTTGATTGTAAAGGCAGACATACCTATAAATATATTTTTGGATTAATGCAATTGTAAGTTTTCATTTGTGCCATTTTGTGCCATTTATTAAGAGTGTTTTCTACATCATGTGTATCAGAGCAGAGCATTTGTTAGGTCAGTATCATCTTCCTCTTGGCCAATCTAGTTCAAAATAGGAACGAGAAAACCACCAATAGATCTTGGGATTGGGTGAACATTATTTCTTTTTTTGTAGACACCTTCATGCACTTCTGATCTTGAAAATTTTTATCTTGGGTCCCTCTGAATCCCGATCCTCAACTCTTGATCTGAGCACTCATCTTATATTTGTCATTTATTGATGCAAACTCAGCTCGTGACCATCATTCACAATGTTGAACATTTTTCTTGCCAAATTTTTCATACAACTTCAACTACTCTATGCAGAAATAGTTGCACTGCAACAATTCCATACAGTAATGGCTACCAATGTTCAGCAATTTACAACTAAAATTCTCACTACTATTGTCAAATAACTTACTATTTACGATCTCATTCCTATTGAAGAATCTTATTGAAGAATATCAAGATTTCATCCCTGATCCAAAAATTAAATAATTTACAGTCACACCTAGATTCAAACCAGGGTCTCTGGGTGATACTCCTAGTGTCTTTACACTAGACAATGTGGCTTCAGTTGCTCCTGATGCAGATCTAATTTTCATTGAAGCCCCTGATGCAAATCTAACCCCTCTAGACACAGTAGATCCAATATCTCTAGAAGCAATTGTTGTTTTTGTCATTATGCCTACATCGCATTGCCATAAACCTTTTTCAATCATGGTATTCATCTATCTACCACTTTATGGTGTTGCCTCCATGTTTTCTGGTCTTGATCCGCCTGCCAACCCACTTACAACTAGTTTTTATGGTAGTTTTTGGATGTCAGATCCACACAACCATGATGTTAGTGATTCACCATTTTACAATGATGATCTCCTATTTTTGGGTGTGGCTCCACAGTGTCTCTATGGATTTTTAGTATTTTCTTTCTCATTCTAGCCCAATCCATTGTTTTTCGACATTGATCTACCATATTTCATCGACAAAATCTCTTTTCAGTTTGAAGTAGCTACTTAGTTCTTTGATGCATTCATTCTGTCACCACACACATTTTTTCCTCTTGGTTGCAACCTTCTATCTGACATAATCGATCACATTTTTGACGGTCTTGCTTTGTTTCTTGACGATGAGCTACGAGAATATTTTTTGCCAGCTTCCACCTCAAAACCATGGCGATGACCACTTGATCCCTGTGGTTGTACATACTTCCAGCTACATTTTCATAAATTAAATTTTTAATTTAATTTAGTTTTTCCATCATTAAACTACATTCATTAATGCATTCATTAAATTAAATTTTTATTTAATTTAATTTAATCAATAACCGCCATAACTATCATTTAATGTGCATCAAAACCAAAATTTTCTTCCCTTTGAAATGCATTGGAGTCCAATGCTTCTATGGTGGGGAGGAATGATAGGGATTAATATTATATTCTATAATATTACCCCTCCTCACATGGATCATATTATATTGCATTTAATACTCACACGGATCGTGTGTATTAAATGTCTATTGTAAAGGATTAATATTATATTCTATAATATTACCCCTTATCACATGGATCATGTTATATTGCATTTAATACTCACACATATTGTGTGTATTAAATGTTGATTATAAATACAAACATGTCTATAAATATGTTTTTTATTAATACAATTCGAAGTTTTCATCGATGTCATTTTGTGTTGCCTTTTAAGAGTGTTTCCCACATAAAAATAGGTATCATCACATGCCATTATTGCAAATTCCTAAAAACTATATGAACAATCAATCATGATCAAGCATCAATGCAATTATGACAAACAAAAGTGTAAGAAAAAAAATTGTCAAGCAATCATGTAAAGTATGATAGGCAGTCATCCAGTATGAGCAGACAAGTAGATGCAGTATGATCTAAGCTAAATACAAAATATAGTGCAAATTATGGATCAAGCATAATATATTTTTAAATGCATTATATTCATAGGTTATTTAAGTTATTTAGCATCCAAATAAGTCAAACAATAGGCACCTAATCCAAACTTAGTCATTATGACAAAGGGCCCTAACCAATTGGGCTAAAACTTACCTCGAAGATCAACACAAGTATTAGTGTTCTTCTGGTTTTTCTTGAGGACAAGGTCCCCAACCTCAAAATAATGATTGTGAACTTTCTTAGAATAATATTGTCAGATTCTATTTTGATAGGCTCTCAAATGCTCCAAGGCATGAATGCGCTTGTCGTCCATTTGCTCCAATTGGTGCAAATAGTCAGCATGATACTCATTTCCAATCACAATATATTTCAACAAGATACGCAATGAGGTAACCTCGATCTCAAAATGAAACACCACCTAATACCCATATAACAAGACATACGATAGGTCCACAAGGAAAAATAAATCTAGATATGCTAGTCACGATCGATCTTACTAACCAACTTCTTCAAGATCTTGATCAAGGACTTGTTGGATTCTTTGGCCTATCCATTACCCTGAGGGTAATAAGGAGTTGACCACCTATGTTGAATCTTGTACTTAGCACAAATATTATGAATATCCATATTCTTGAAAGGAGTGTCATTGTCAAAAACAACCATCGAAGGAATCCTAGACCTACAAAGAATTTGTTTGAAGATGAACTTAGAAACTTCAATAATCGTAGATAGGGGCATGGCTTTAACCCATTTAGTGAAATACTCAATCACAGTAATGATAAATTTGTGACCATAAGATGACATTGGGTTAAATTTCCCAATAATTTCCAATATCCACATGGAGAATGGCCAAGGAGAAGAGATAGCTTGAAGGTCTTGAGAAGAAGCATTAATAAGATGATCATGGCATTGACACTTGTCGTAGCACCGAACATAGTCGCATGCATATTTCTCCATGGAGGGACAATAGTACCCCATTCGAAGGAGAGTTTTGGTAATAGCATTGTCATTTAAATGGCCTCCATATGAACCTTCATGAGCATCACTAAGAGCAAATCAGGTTTCATAAGAGTTAACATATCACAAGAGGATGCCTTCAAAAGAACTTCAATACAAGGTATTTTCGATTATGATGAATTTGCATGCTCTTTTAAGCAAAATCTTACATTGAATGTAATCTAAAACATCAGATATCAAATAATTCTTAAGGAAATTAAAGATGTCGTTATACCATGGCTCAGATGGGAATCTCCAATGGTCAAACAATCTAACGAGACAAGACAAGAACCAAGCGATGTAAGTTCTCAAAGTTGTCTAATAATAATTGATGCTTGATAATATTTTAACTCCAAAGAGAACAAGGATGCAACAGTAGCCATGACATATGCATGGTAGTTTTAGGATCTAAGGATAGACTCTATGGTTACTCGATCAAACAAGGATAATAACTTAGTAACAATCTCCTTGTAAAGTTTAAGTTTATCATCCTAAGTCTAATAAACATCGATGATCTGACTAACCACAAGTTGAGAGTCACAAAATATTAAGAGAACTCTAACCTACAAGGCTAAGACTTCTCTGAGACTAAGGATCAGAGCTTCATACTCTATAGTGTTTTTTATGCAAGAGAAATAAAGTTTCAAGGACAAGGGGATGATTTTCTTTAGTTGGGTGACTATAATGACTCCAAAATCAGCGCTCTTCATGCATCAAGCTCCATAAAAAAATAAATTCTGAGACTCAGACTCTTTAATTTTGACATTGAAGCACTCATTGAAAACTCAAAAACTATAGGATGGGTAGCTTCTAGGAGAGTGAAGGCTAACTAATCAAAAATCACCTGACCCTTAGTCTTCTAACCTATGAAAGTTAAGTCAAACTCACTAAGGGCCAACACCCATTTAGTAGCTTGACCTAAAAGGTGAGTCTTAGACATTAAATAGCGTAAAGGATCAAACTTTGCAACTACCAATATCTTATGGCTAAGCATGTAGTATCTTAACTTTTGAAAAGCAAAAACTATGGCAAGGCAAAGCTTCTCTAATGGAGTGTACCTGGTTTCATAGCTAACCAAAAATCTACTAATATAGTAGATATATCATTCTCTATTTTGATCATCATGTTAGGCCAGCATGGCTCCTAAAGCGTGAGCAGTGGCTGCTATGTAAAGCATCAAATACCTACCAAGCACAAGAGGAACTAAAAAATATGGGAAAGTGAGACACTGTTTGAGATCATCAAAATATTTTTGACACTTAGAATCCCATCAAAAGACCACATCTTTCTTGAGAAGCTTAAGAAAAGGCTGACACTTATCGGCTAATTGGGTAATGAAATGACGGATAGACTGAAGTTTACCTTGCATACTATGCAGTTTGGTTAGGGTGTGGGGAGGAGGTATGTCAGTGATAGCCATTATTTTAGTGGGATCTACTTCAATGCCTTACCTAGAAACTATGAAGCCTAACAAATTTCTAGATGTGACTCCGAACACACACTTAGCAGTTTAATATGAACCTTATACTATCAAAACCTTTCAAATATTGATCTTAAATCATGGACATGATCCTTTTGTTCTATGGAGTAAGCTAGAAGGTTATCCACATAGTCTTGGAGAATATCATGCATCATGTCATGGAAAATATAAGTTATAGCTCGCTGATAGGTAGCTCCTATTTTCTTCAGGCCAAAAGGCATGACCTTATAGCAGAAGGTTCCCCATGGAGTAGTGAATGCTATCTTAGCCTAATCCTCAAGGGTAATCATAATATGATTGTAGCCTAAGAAACCATCCATAAGTGAAAACATTCCATATTTGGCAGTGAAATCTACAATATGATCTATGTTGGGCAAGAGAAAATTGTCCTTGGGACATGCTAAATAAATATATTGAAAGTTGATACATATTCTGATTGTTCCTTCCTTATTAGCCATAGTAACAATATTGGAGATCAAATTAGAATAGTTGATATATTTTATAAAATTGGCGTCAAGGAGTTTTTGGAGCTCCTCCTTGACTAAGAGGGTGACCTTAGGATGCATCTTCCTAAGTTTTTTCTTAATAGTATTAGCACTAGGCTTAGCTACCAAATGATGCATGATAAGGGAAGGATCAAGCCCTAGCATGTTAACATATGACCAAGAAAAAATATCTTGATATTATTTTAATAAATTGGTCAATTGCTCCTACTCATCCATGGATAAGTCTTTACCTAAATTAAGGACTCTAGGTGATTCCTCAGAACCTATGTTCACATATATGGTATCCTTAATAAGTATGGATAAGTCATCCTCAAGAGGAGGTAGGGTAGGAATCACTCCTAATTTCTCAAGATCCTCAAGAGACATAAAACTGAAGTCCACCTAAGAACTAGAAGACTCAACCTAGCAGCACAAGGGACAAACTCATCAAAGTAGATGTCACTATAAAGGGGATCCTCATCTTTGACATACTGCTAAAGGGTTAGGATCGATAAATAAGGATAGGATGGCCCCTCATCCTAAACACTCCACTCTAAACCTTGATGAGATTTATCTAAGAGAGACTCTTGACAAAAAGAGCCGACTTGATCATGAGATGAGATATTGATTGGTAATTCCTTATAAAAAAAATTGAGTTGCTTAGTTTTGTTAGATAAGAAATTCGATGAATTAAATTGAGCTATATCATCTAGTGAACAAAATTCAAATGTATGAGTGTCGCCCAAGATAGAAACAAATTGATTTTTAAATTCAAATTTTACACATTGATGAAAAGTAGAACGAACAACCTCCATCGCATGAATCCAAGGACATCCAAGAATAATAATAAAATATGTAGGGCAAGATACCACATAAAACAATGTATCTAAAATCTTAGGTCCAACTTTGAGGGGAAGTTATATGGTACCACAAGCTTCTTGGGACTCATTGTTGAGAGTTTTAATGATATCACCAGATTTAGTTATATCTTCCTCTTTTAATCCAAACTTTTAAAATAAATGATATGTTCATAAATTAAGGGAAGAACCATTATCAATCATAACTCTCTTGATAAAAGTATCCCCAATAAATGCAGTTATGTAAAGAGAAGAATCTTCTTGCAAGTTCGAGAAAGAAATATCGACATCTGAGAATGTGAGATGATGTATCCCAAGAGAACTTACAATATTGGTCATATCACTAGGGGAAATATCTGGAGGTACAAATTGTTTTTTCTAAATATTTATTAAGGCTTCTCCATGAGTAGGAGAATTCTACAAAAGTTACAAAAGAGAAACATTTATAGAGAAACTAAACTCCTACTGAGATCATTAAATATATTGATTCTGCACTGAATTTTCTGAAGTAGCTTCTATCATACCAACCATGTTGTTATCATAATGATGTAGTATACTTCTATAATATACTTAATTAGCTACATGTTTAATTATATTATTATTAATAGATGAATTTTATTGGTTATTTGAAAATTGTAAATTTTCCACATCAAGACATTCTGCATCAATCAAATATTGAACCACATATTTTAATTTCTTATAATAATTTATCCAATGTCATTCCACTCTATGATATGCACAGTGTTGTCCTATTTTGTACCAACTAGTTGTGGTATCTGGTTGTCTTATGGGAGGTAACTCGATTACATTGGCTTCTAAAAGTTGTTTCAAAATTACTTCTATAGAAATATTAAGCCTTGTAAAATTCCTTTGTGGAGGTTTATGAAGTACTATCTTTTGTAGGTTTGTAGCAACATTGTTAATAGGCCTACTATCCATTGCACTATCATATCCTATGTGCTTATTATTATGTTGAGACGTAGTAGGTTTCTCTTATTTGAATTTGAGTTGACCTCTTTTGATAGGATCATGTTCTACTTTTCTTTCTAAATCAATTGCTTGATCAAAATATGTAATAGTAGTAGTCTCTAATGCATAAGATAATTATTCTTGTAAATTACCAATAAATATCTCAAGCATATCCTTTGGAGGTAAAGTATATATCAAGCATCCAACTAAACTTCTCCAACCAAAAAAAAATTCTGAAAAAAATTCTAATGATGGACTTTTTAATTTCCAATGATGGAGTGCAGAGAAACTCCTGTGAGTTCTCTCTAACCCAATTACAATTATATTTAATCAATCAATTGATATCCAACCACGACATATAACCAAAAAATCATGCAAATGCATAGATAAACCAAATGGAATTCAAATAAATGCTTTAGCCACTTGAGGTGGGCACTCCCTCGCCGTAAAGGCACGTATGTGAATAGCACAGATGAAATTTAGTAAATAAAAAATAGATGATAAAAATAAAAATACTTGGAATCATTAATAAACAAATCATGTGGTAATATAGTCGTCAGCTATATTAATGGAATGTAACATGACTCCCCTCCTCGGAAAGCTTTGTCCTCAAAGTTGGAAATGACTGGAATATACTTTCAGATTCCCAGGTTGCATCTTCTTCAAGTAAATCTTGCCACTTGATGAGAAATTCTTGGATGTGATGAAATTTGAGTCTACGTGTTCTAGTTTGTAGTACATCTTCTGGTTGTAGATAGATACGCCCTTCTTCATCCAGCACTAGTAGTTCCAACTGAGAGTGTATCTTTTGGCCAATCACCTGTTTGAGATAGGAGACATGAAATATTGGATGTATGCGAGAATATTGGGGTAACTCCAGTTGATATGCTACCTCATCAATGCGATGCACAATTCTATAAGGACCATAGAATCATGGTGACAACTTCTAACTGGATTTGAGCTTTAATGATAGCTATTTGTAGGGCTAAAGACGTAGGAATACCATATCACCAATATTGAATGTTCTTTTTGAACGCTTCTTGTCCTATTGTTGCTTCATACGATTATGTGCTTGGACCAAATTATCTTTCAAGATAGTAAGCATTGCTTGTCGCTTCTGTAACCAATCGTCGACTTGGGCCACTTTGGAAGATCCTAGTACATAATCGGCTATTGTTGGTGGCTTCGTTCCATATAATGCTTCAAAAGGAGACATCTTAGTGGAAGAATGGTAAGAAGTATTGTACCACCATTCTGCCAATGACAACCATTGACTCCATTGATATTGTTTATCCTGAACAAAACATCTTAGGTAGGTACCTAAACATTTGTTAACCACCTCCGTTTGACCATCTGTTTGTGGGTGGTATGCAGAAGACATATTTAATTTGGTACCACTAAGTCGAAACAATTCTCTCCAAAAATTGCTAGTAAATATAGGATCACGATCACTTACAATATTTTTGGGCATTCCATGTAATTTAAAAATTGAATCCATAAATACCTTAGCCACTTTGCTTGCTGAAAATGGATGTTGTAGAGCCTGAAAATGAGCATATTTGGAAAGGCGATCAACTACCACGAAAATTATTATTTTACCCTCTGACTTAGGAAGACCTTCAATAAAATCCATGGAAATATGTTCCCACTGGCGATCCGGAATAGGTAACGGTTGAAGCAATCATGGTGATTTAACTGTTTCTCCCTTATTGCATTGGCACACTTCACATTCAGCTACCCATTGCTTAACCTCAGATTTTAATCCTTTCCAACAAAAGGATTGTTTAACCCGCATGTAAGTTTTCAAAAAACCAGAATGTCCTGTTGAAGGAGAAGCATGTGACTCCTCTAGAATCTGGATTTTGATTGATGAATTGTGAGGGATGTAAATGTGATTCTTCTTACGTAATATTTGGTCATCATATGTGAACAGAGGATATTTAGAGGAACCCATAGATAATCCTTGAATTATTTGAGTTGTTTCATTGTTGGACAACCATTCTGCCTACAACTGAGACACCCATTGTGAACATGGTCCTGAAATGGCATTGATAACTACTTCATCTTCGTATTTTCTGGATAAAGCATCTGCTGCCACATTTTCTTTCCCTTTCTTATATTCAATCACAAAATCATATCCCAATAATTTAGTCAACCACTTATTTTGTTCGGGATATGAAAACCTTTGTTCTAGAAAATGTTTGAGGCTACTGTGATCGGTTTTAATAATAAAATGGCTATTAATTAAATAATGCCTCCATTTTTCCACTACATGTAAAATAGCCAACATTTCTTTTTCATAGGTGGATCTACCCAAATTTTTTCCTGAAATTTGTTTACTTTCAAATGCCAAGGGATGACCCTCCTGCATGAGTATTGCACCAATACCTATTCCTGATGCATCACATTCAATGACAAATGGTTTTTGAAAGTCTGGAGTGGCCAAAACTGGAGTAGTACACATTGCCTCCTTGAGAGCCTCGAAGGCTTTAGTAGCTACTACTGACCATTGAAAAGCATCCTTCTTGGTGAGAGCCATGAGAGGACCCACAATTTTACCATAGTTACACACAAATTTGCGGTAATATCCCATGAGACCCAAAAAACCATGAAGTTTCTTGATGGTTTTAGGCAAGGGCCAATCTTGTATTGCCTTAATCTTATTGGGATCTACCTTAACACCTTTGTGAGATACTATATGACCGAGGTACTCAACTTCTTGAACACCAAAGGAGCATTTAGATCATTTGACAAACAACTCTTCTTTGCGTAGGATATGGAGAACTTTGTCCACATGTACTAAATGATCTTTCCATGATTTACTATAGATGAGTATGTCATCAAAGAAGACTAGAACAAATTTTCATAGGAATGGACGAAACACCTAGTTCATGAGACTTTGGAATGTAGATGGTGCATTAGTGAGACCAAAGGGCATGACCAAGAATTCATAATGACCTTCATGAGTTCGAAAAGTTGTTTTGGGAATATCTTCTTCCCTAACTCAGATTTGGTGAAACCCTGAACGTAAGTCTAATTTGGTAAAGAATTTGGCACCATGTAATTCATCTAGTAAATCATCAATGACAGGGATAGGAAATTTATCTTTGATCGTGATTTTGTTGAGAGGACAAAAATTAGGACACATACGCCAAGAATTGTCTTTTCGATGAGCTAAGACTACTGGTGAGGAGTAAGGGCTCGTACTATGATGGATGATGCCATGGTCTAATAGCTCTTGGACAATATTTTCAATTTCTATTTTTTGGGGTTGGGGATATCGATACGGACGACCATTGGGTGGAAGACTACCAGGCACTAGATGTATAGCATGGTCATGAGATCTTTTGGGAGGTAATCCTTTTGGTTCTTGAAAAACCTCCTCATAGTTAGCCACAATGATTTGGAGATCATCTTCTTTGATTTCAGGAATATCTTGGTCTAATTTATCTATGCAATTGATTCGGGCTATGAATCCCCCACCATATTTTCTTAATATATTTTCCATGCTATGTGAACTTACAACTTTTGATGGAGGTGTGGGTAGTCCTTGAAGACGAATAGTCCTCCCATTGGCTTGCCATTCGACAAAGTGATGTTTGTGGTTAAAACCCACTGTGGTTTCTAATTGTTCCATCCATGCAACGCCTAAAA
Source organism: Wollemia nobilis (assembly GCA_028583015.1). Taxonomy (NCBI): domain Eukaryota; kingdom Viridiplantae; phylum Streptophyta; class Pinopsida; order Araucariales; family Araucariaceae; genus Wollemia; species Wollemia nobilis. The sequence continues at coordinate 693,402 of JAQPPZ010017176.1, read as the reverse complement.
TAACTTCTGAATTTCCTAGTTCCATAACAAAAAGAGGACCTTGCCAAGTATACGTACCCATTTGTAATGAAACTGAAGATGTCTTACCTAGACAGTGAGAAATTTCTCTTCTTGCAGTTCTGACTTGAAACCGATCTTGATTAGAAGAGAAGACATGCAACCCCAATGTCCTTGCAATTTTTGCATCAATGAAGTTGTGAGTACTTCCAAAATCAATTAATACTGTCACCCTCTATTTCTAAATGAAACCTACCACCTTGATTGTATGGTGAGAGGACAACCCCATGAGAGCATGTACTGAAATAGTCATGGTATCCTCCTCAGCGACAACTTCATCTTGTGCATTTTGGTCCTCAACTAGGAGATCCTCAGGTGCATCGTACTCCTCTATTTCTTCTTCCTCCTGGTCGGCATATTCAATCTAAAAATTTTGTCGTGGTGTACATGCTTGATATTTTTGATGTTGAGTATGACATTTGTAGCAGAAGTATCGTGATGGTTGATCATTTCTGTGAAAATAATTATTGCGGAATGGAGGTCACCCATATGAATCACGTCGTGTGGATGGGCCTATGTGCGCCTTTGTCTCCACCAAATCAGCAATCCTTATACACTCATCCAACTTGGATGGATTGTGTAGGTCTACTTCAACTTTAATATGTGCTTTTAATCCATTTCGAAAAGCTACTACTACCACATCCTGTTGTAGGTCTTGTGCATAGGAAAGCATACTGGTGAATTCTGAAATATAGTCCCCTACGGATCCTATTTGCTTAAGTGACAACAATCGTACTGTGTATGAACCTGTGGGACCTTTGTCGAATCTATGAAGAAAGGATTTTTTGAAAGTATCCCAATATAATGCATATTGGGGCTCCTCATGTTTATACCATATAAACCATTGATAAGCTTCAGTGCCGAATTTGGTAGCTGCAAAAGGGACTTTGTCCCCTTCCAAAAATTTATAAAATTCTAAGATGCCTTCCATTTTTGCAATCCACCCATGGGGATCCTGGCCTTCAAAGGTAGGCATGTCAATGCATGGATAATTGACTCCACTTGGACCTCTTGGTTGGGTGTGAACATTGTTTCTATCTTGTTCCTCGTTACTTCTTTGTCTCTGGTTGTTATTTTGATAAGGTCTATGAAAACCTCTTTGTTGCTCACTATTTCCTTCATTACCCTCATCCTCAATATTTTGGTGACCATTGTGATTCAGGGATTGACTATTTTGACCTCTATGGTGTGTATAGTCATCATAGTAGACATTCGTACTCCAATGATTGGAACTAGAAGGATTTGGTTGGGGCGGTTTCCTAGATGCGTTGAAGCTTGCAGTCATCATCTGAAGATTTACTATTAACTCTTTTAACACTTCATCATTGATTGTTGGACGATTACTTTCTACTTGGGTGACGTTCTCATGTGCGGAATCTGGAGAAGAATTGGATGCCATTGGGCTGACCACTGGATGACCCGGATTAAAACTACCAATTTTAGATGGAGAAGGAGAATTTTTTGTACCTTGGCTGCGACGAGCTCTTCGTGCATTGTTGTTGGGAGTTTTTGAGCTTGTTAATCATCCGTCAGATCCTTTGGTCCAACTTCTACTCATGCACCTTCCAAAATCTCTTGCTTAGGAGCCTTTGAGCTTCAAATTTCGATAAAAAATTTGGTAAATTGTGCCAAAAAATTATTTGGTTTTTTGCTTCAATTGTCGCTCCAACTACGATGCGGATTTGAATGTTTTGTTTGGCTCACCTCCTTTACAATAATTTTGGATGACTTTTTGACAACTTTTAGCAATTTAAATTGACAAATTTTGACAATTTTGGACAATAGCTAAGACACGATAGTGACTAGGCCTGACGACGTGACACTAGGCACGAAGACACCACACAACATCGAATGCAACACTATAAAATTGATATGACACGAATGACCAAGACACGAAAGACACCGTGGATGACACGACGTATGAAGGACCAACCACAACATGACAACAACATGAAGGAAACACCATGAAAGACACAAAACCTTTACCAACCACCGAAGCAGGACGAAACGATGCTCGACATATGACTCGACAATCGAGATGACATGAAAGACTCTCAAGACTAACCAAGGAAATACCCGACATGATCGACATGAAATACTAAATGATAAGGACACCAAAACAAAAACGACATGTGGATCGAAGACAAGCGGGACACGAACAACCAGACTATGAGCATGGAAGGAAGCTCTCATCGTGTGACCGAAGTCACATGTAAGGAGGTGAGGCTTGGTGGTTATAAACCACTTGTTATCCCCCATACACCCTATGTGGGATAAATATCCCAGATGAGTAAAAATATAGATATATATTAATAAAAAATATTACCTTAGGTTTTTCCTTAATTTGCACTCGTTGATTGGCCTGCAGCATTTTGTTTGCAAGCCTGAGTATTAGCAATTTTTGTAGCACTTTGCCTTAAATATTCAGAGGGTTTAAAATGGTATAGGAATTTTCTCATGTTCTCCCTAATATTTCTTGCCCTGTGACACGTTTGAGTCAAGCGATGAGTGGAGATACGTCCCTGTTATGTTCTGTTATAGCTTGTTCATCGAACTGATGTCTGTTACACCATCAGATGCCCTTCCATCATGACAAAGGTGACCCTATTTCTAGCACTCATAGCCACCTACTTCTAGTTGTGCTAGGTATAGTGATCGATCGTTGGTAGCTGGATGACATAATTTATTCACAGTGAGCGTTTGAAGATGACGCCTAGTGGAGTGGTACAAAGTGGATAGCACGGAGTGGATAACAGCTATGCCCAAATCTTCTAGGGTGATACCACTTATAGAGAAAATCCTGTGAGTTCTATCTAACCCAATTACAATTATATTTAATCAATCAATTGATATACAACCAAGACATATAAACAGATAATCATGTAAACGCACAGATAAACCAAATGAAATTCAAATAAATGCTTTAGCCACTTGTGGTGGGCACTCCCTCATCGTAAAGGCATGTATGCGAATAATGAATATGAAATTTAGTAAATAAACAATAGATGATAAAAATAAAAATACTTGGAATCATTAATAAACAAATCCTGTGGTAATATAGTCATCGGCTATATTAATGGAATGTAACATGGAGCAACAATATGATCCAATGGTTGATTACATATTTCCTTATAATTATAAGTAAAACTTGAGGGTTGAATAATATCAACTTTTGAAACCAACTGCTTTACCATATTTACATAATTTTGCACTTTTGGATTACTTTTATGCAATATCCCCATATTCCCTAAGGGAGGGGTATTGGATATATTGATACTGTTGAGGAATGTGGTATCTTGTTGAAGAGGGTAACTAATATTTGGTGGAATGGATGCAATGGTGTTGATATAAGCAGGTTGAGGAGAAAATTAAAAAGTTTAAATGGCACTACTAGTTGGAGGGACTTGTAGATTCCTTCCAACATTGGTGGTTATAGTAGTGGCATAAGTTGGATGATGAACAATATTACCATGATTCAAAGAATTAATCAAGGAGTTATCATGATATGGTATAACTTCCTCAAGTAGGGCTTCTTCCTTTAAATCTACATCCAATGCATGCTTGTGATATTTATAAAAGGTCCACACATGCTCAAAGGATTTAAAATTAAGGTTCCCATCAGGTCTCTTAATAGGATCAAGACTATTATCAATATCTTCCTACTCAAAGTTATGATTTTATCTATCAATTTGATCATTCTCTTGAAAAATATTTTCAAACCTAAAAAGCCTTCTTCCATTCCCATGGCTAGAAGCCATTAAAAAAGAGAGAAATACTGGTGCAAAAGGAGAGAACTAAGGCAAAAAAACCAAGCGCAAGAAATTATGTTTTTAATGTTTTTTTCTCTAGCACACAGAATTAATGATCTTGATTAAATTTTTAAAATAAAATGAGGCTTTCACATCGAGTTCACCAAATATGTAGAGGGTGGAAATTGCCCTACCACATACTATTCTCAAAGGCTAGATCCAAAAAAGAGAGAAAGGCTTGAAGTGAACCGCGGGGGTATGTTGTTCTCTACATTCAGTGCTAAAAGGGGGGGAAGAGTTCACCAAAATTGGTTTAATGAATTATTCCAAGTCCTTTGGTTTTCAATAATGTTTGGTGTATTTTATTCAAGACAATATCTTAGATTTGGCCTTTCTAGATCTATGCTATAAAAGATAAAGAACAATGCAAAAATACATAATGCAAGAAGACAAGAGCTAATCCTATTATGATTCTTTCTTTGAATGATTTTCTAACCCTAGGATTTCAAACAAAAAACCTTTAAGCAAGGGCTCAAGAGATGATGCACAAACAAAATTAACCCTAAGTGCACACTATATGTTGTTTATCTTTCAAATGCCTAGAAATAAATTAAATGGATTTATTTTAAAAATAGCTAGGGTTTATAACAAATATATAAGACACTAAAAAAATAGCCTAAAGATTAATTGGAGCTCTTAGATTATCTGGTGATTTATCCTTGCTTTTATCCTTTATCCAAATTTATCAACAATTCCTATTCTTGCAATATAACTTGGCAAATAATTGAAAAATATAATTAGCATTAGGGGTTTTCTTAGGACACTATACAATAGTGCTTGGAGGTGCAATAGTCAAACCCCTTAGGTCATTTTACCTAATATTTGATAAATAGAAGAGGAAATTGACCTTTGGAAGAAATCAAACATATTAAGATATAGTAGAATAAAATGATAAAAAAATAGAACAAAATGCAACACTATGCCCAAGATACAACCTAAAGTGCAAGTATGAAATCTTGAACATCAATTTTCTCCCATATGTTGTATGGGAGAAACCACACCCCGTAATAGGCAACCATGATTTTGCATAGAAAAAATTACACCGTGAAGAGAGTCGAGCACAATTTCATAGAAATTATGCAAAAAATAAAAGATAGATGCGAAGTCTTGATTATGTTAATAAAAAAATCTAAGTATGCATGCAGAAGAACGAATTCACTTGGAAGAAAGCACAAAAGCAAACTGAAGGGTTGAGCCTTCCTAAATAGTTGATCTCTCCTTAGGGCTTCAATCACAAATCCACCAAAACGAGCAACAACAATCAATAATCTAATACAACAGAAGATAAATCAAACTTCACACTTCAAAACTATCTTGCTTGCAAGAGAAAAAGAAGGATGCAATTCAATTAGTGAGCAATAAAATACTTTATGATAATAATAAAAATGTTGTTGTTGTTCATCGTGCTCAATGAATGAATTCAAACCCTCCTTATATAGCAGATTTGAATATGAGACGGGTAGGAAAACTGATGAGGGTCGACGTAAAACATGTCAACCTCAAATAATTAGGGTTTCCTTGGAAGAAAACCCTAAAAGGTGAAATCTCACTCCATTAAGGTCGATCATGATTTCACACTATGCAAAATCATGCCCCATCAAAGGCGAGCATGATTTCGCATAGAGAGGGAAAAAAGGCAAAAATGGGGGAGATGCCTAACCCTTGCCCTAGGTAATTCTAGGGGACCACCCAGGAGTACTCAAGGAATATTACCCACTGAAGTGGGTCAATTTTCTGTGTCTATAGTGATAATGGACAAGTGGCATACTTGTATTTTTCCTAGCCATCAAAATTACATCCTCACTGCATGTAGGTTGACTAGTTGTATCACTACAATAATAGTAATAGTGTAGCATACAAAATTTAATGAATACATTATAATCACAACAAATGATATAACTATAGTATAGAGAACAAAAGAGAGATATATAGAATCAATAATTCAATTCATAAATTCTAAATAAATTCATGGAAGAGAAATTAAACAAGTGAGAGCCCACAAGCACTATGAGGATGCACAAGAAGCACATGACATAAAAAAATCTTGAAAAATATTGCCTAGATGGTGTTCTTTAAATACCTCTAAGTATGCAATGTTGATATTATGATAGAATTCATTTATACTATAGAGAAATAATAGATGATAGTGTAAGGGGTCAAAGTGATAGTTAGGTAGAAGACCATGGAAAAAACTACTAACTTATTGAGAGAAGGGATAAGATGGTCTAAATATGATACTAAGTCTACTAAAGAACAACATAAGTTTTTTTTAGTATCTAATAAGGTGCATGACATTGGTAAAGGTATTTACTATAAAATTGTCTCAATCTTGGGATAGTATCACATAAATTCTAGAGAAATAAATTATGGATTAACGTAGGTACACTTACCATTTCAAATATTCAGTCAAGAAGTTATAATGATATGGTCTAACTTCCTCAAGTAGGGTTTCTTCCTCTAAAGCTGCATCTAATGCATGCTTGTGATATACTCAAAGGATTTTAAAATAAGGTTCTCATCAGGTCTCTTAATAGGATCAAGACTATTATCAATATCTTCTTACTCAAGGTTATGATTTTCTCTATCAATTTGATCATTCTCATGAAAAATCTTGTCAAACCTAAAAATCCTTCTTCCATTCCCAAGGTTAGAAGCCATTATAAAAGAGAGAAAGACTAGGGAAAAAGGAGAGAACTAAGACCAACAAAAATAAGCACAAGAAATTGTATTTTTAATGTTTTTTGCTCTAGCACATGGAATTAATGATCTTGATTAAAGTTTTAAAATAAAATGAGGTGTTCACGTCATGTTCACCAAATATGTAGAGGGGAAAACTACCCTACCGCATATTATTCACAAAGGCTAGATCTGAAAAAGAGAGAAAGACTTGAGGTGAACTATGGGGATATGTTTTTCTCTACACTCGGTGCTAAAATTGGGGGAAGGGTTCACCAAGAATGGTTTAAGGACTCATTCCAAGTCCTCTATTTTTCAAGAATGTTTGGTGTATTTGATTCAAGACAATTGCCTAGATTTGGCTTTTCTAGATTTATGCTATAAATGATAAAGAACAATGGAAAAATACAAAATGTAAGAAGACAAGATCTAACCCTATCATGATTCTTTCTTTGAATAATTTTATAACCCTAGGATTTCAAACATAAAACCTATAAGCAAGATCTCAAGAGATGATGCACACACAAAATTAACCCTAAGTGCACACTATATGCTATTTATCTTTCAAATGCCTATAAATCAATTAAATGTATTTATTTTAAAATTATATCTAGACACTAAACAAACAACCTAAATAATAATTGTAACACTTACCTTATCTGGTGATTTATCCTTGCGTTTATCCTTTATCCAACTTTATCAATAATTTCTATTCATGCAAGATAACTTGGTAAATACTTGAAAAATATAATCAGTATTAGGGGGCCTGCTTAGGCCACTATACAACAATTATTGGAGGTGTAACAATCAAACCCCTTAGGTCCTTTTACCTAATATTTGATAAACATAAGAGAAAATTGATCTTTGGAAGAAATCAAGCATATTAAGATATAGTATAATAAAATAATGAAAAAATAGAACAAAATGCAACACTATGCCCTATGTAGCCTAAAATGCAATTATAAAATCTCAAAAATAAAATTGCTCCCATATGTTATCTAGGCTAAATTACATCCCTTAATAGGTGGCTGTGATTTTGCACAGGCGAAATCACACCCCAAAGAGAGTCGAGCACGATTTCATAGAAACTATGCAAAAAATAAAAGATAGATGCAAAGGCTTGATTACGTTAATCACAAATGTAAACATGCATGCATAAGAACAAATTCACTTGGCAGAGAGCACATAATCAAACATAAGGGTTGAGACCTCCTGAATAGTTGCTCTCTCATTAGGGCTTCAATCACAAATCCACCAAAGCGAGCAACAACAATCAACAATCCAATGCAACAAAAGATAAATAAAACTTCACACTTCAAAACTATCTTGCTTGCGAGAGAAAAAAAAAGGATGCATTTCAATTAGCGAGCACTAAAATAATTTGCAATAATAATCAAAATGTTATTTTTCATCATGCTCAAAAATGAATTTAAACCCTCCTTATATAGCATATTTGATGGCGAGATGGGTGGAAAAACTGAGGAAGACTCACGTAAAACATGCCAACCCCTAAGAATTAGGGTTTCCTTGGAGGAAAATCCTAAAAGGTTAAATCGCACCCCATTAAGGTTTATCATGATTTTACCCTATGCAAAATCGTGCCTCATCGAGGGTGAGCACGATTTTGCATGGAGAGGTAAAAAAGGTAAAATATGGGGGAGAGGCCTAACCCTTGCCCTAGGCAAGTCTAAGGAGTCTCCCAGGAGTACTCAAGGAATATTACCCACTAAAGTGGATCAATTTTCTATTTCTACAATGATAATGTACAAGTGGCATACTTGCATTTTCCCTATCCATCAAAATTACATCCTCACTGCATGTAGATTGACTAGTTGTATCACTACAATAATAGTAATAGTGTAGCATACAAAATTTAATGAATACATTATAATCACAACAAATTATATAACTATAGTATATAGACCAAAAGGGAGATATCTATAATCAATGATTAAATTAATAAATTTTAAATAAATCCCTAGAAGAGAAATTAAACAAGTGAGAGCCCACAAGCACTATGAGGATGCACGAGAAGCACATAACATAAAAAATCTTGAAAAATGTTGCCTAGATTGTGTTCTTTGTATACCTCTAAGTATAAAATGTTGATATTATGATAGAATTAATTTAGACTATAGAGAAAGAATATGTGATAGTGTGAGGACTCAAAGTGATAGTTAGGGAGAAGACCATGGCAAAAACTACTCACTTATTGAGATAAGGGATAAGATGGTCTAAACATGATACTAGGTCTACTAAATAACAACATAAGTTTTTTTTAGGATCGAAGAAGGTGCATGAAATTGGTAAAGGTATTTACTATAACATTATCTCAATCTTGGGATAGTATCACATAAATTCTGAAGCAATAATTTATGGATGAAGGTAGGTACACTTACCTTTTTAGTCATCATTTTTAACTAATAATGCATTTGAAGTAGAGGTAAAATTTAGTATACCCTAATTTCTCTAGATCTTGCTATATAAAATATCTATCAAATTAAAGTAGGAAAATTGAACAATATGACCCATCATAGCCTAATTGGATTAGTTATAATTAACCTAGAGGAAAGTCAACTTAGGCCCACTTGTATCAATTTTGTAGCTAAAAACAAAGGAATAAAAGGAGCAAGGGAGTTTATGGTTGTAGACATGGAAGCATGAAGGAGTAACATAATGAAGGAGTAACAATCATTATGAAGAAAAAGAAAAACCAACCTCTAAGAATTAAAAACCATTTCCAAGAGCTTTCGAGTCCCCTAAAAGTAAGAAGTCATCCCTTAGAGTTTATGGGATTCCATTAGAAAAAATTTCAAGTATTAACCCCTATCATGAACATTCTAAAAAATATATAAAACAACAATCTATAGCATCTAAGTCCTTAAAAAGAGCAAAAAATAGTTCTCTATTAAGGTAAGGATTTACCTAAATTAAATTTGCTTTCATTAAAGAGTTATAAGGGGTATAATATAAGGTTGAAACCATAGCAAAATCAACCACATTTGAAAGAAAAATTAAAATATATCTATACACTTAAATAGGTTAATATTTGTAATTTTTAACATAGGAGATATAAAGGTTTCTACTTGAAAATTTAAACTCTATTATTACAAATATTATTGTTTTCTAATATTCTAAAAAGTAGGGAGATATAATGCATACTACTTCAAACTATATACATATAATTGAAATTTAGAAAATTAATCTATTGGAAATATAAGCAAATCAATTGCCTACATATAGAGTTGGAATTAATTGGTAGAAATTGTCTCATACTCATTCTAAGGAGATAAAAAGAAATCTAACCATTAAAGCATACTTCATTGGTAAAAATAAGGTAAAAATTAAAAGGTTTATTATTCTCAAACATTACAAAATCAATGTAGAATGTGAACTAAGCGTATTCTAATTATTAGGGAGATATGAGGAAGCCTACAAAACCTAATTCTAAAAAGGTATTATAAGGAATTCTACAAAACCTAAGCCTTGGATAGGTTTATCAAATTGGATCATATACTCAAAGTACTTGAGAAAGATATAGTATTCTATAGATATTAAAGTAACAAAAATAATACTACACTTCATCTACTAAGAATACATAAGGTAGTCTACTACAAAGGATTCATCAAAAATATTTCTAAAACATGAAAAGCTGAGAGAAATGTCTATTCAAGTAACACAATGAAAAATTATATGAACAACACTATAAGAAAATAAAGAGTAAGTGTCATAAAAATGGAATCAAGAATCCACTTATAAAGTATGAAGGAAACTTATACCCTACTTCAAAAAGGATAAATAGTGAAGTTTTAAAACACAATTTTGAAATGATGGAACATTATCTACATGCTCGACTCACTAAAGCAATTGATAATGGAAATAATGACATTCAAATTTCTTTAGAGTATGGAAGCATATTATAAATGGCACTATTTACATTAAAATGTTATAAGGATGAAAATGTATAACAAAGAGGATTAATAAAATTACTTAAACTGAAAATAGAAATGGATGAATCATCCCTAGCAAATATATTTCAATCCTCATGCAGTATTAGTACTTCAAGTTCTACTAACACAAAATATTATCATGATTCTCTATGTGTATGTTTAGAAGCTTCCATATAGGACATGGAGAATGACAACAAGGAGAAAGGTAAAGAGAAAATACTCTTTCAAGAATCTGATGATAGTACATCTACCTATGAAATTACTAATTCCAATAAATAAGAAGAAGAGGAACCAATTCATGGATGCATATAGTGCAATGTGTATTAAAGATAATGCAAAGGACTAAATCAAGCTGAAAAACATCTAAAGACAAAGATCCATATTGAAGAGTAAAGTCTTCAATATCCAAATAATGTAATACATAGGGTTGTTAGAGTATATTACATCATTTGGGTCACGTAAATGTACCACCCTTGGTACATAACTAGAGTAGTAGATTACTTTAGGGGGTAGTTAGCTAGTGACTTCAAGGAATATATTAAATTCACAAGTGTTTAATTTGCAAGTCTTAAATGTGTAAGGTGTCCCCTTGTAGATCTAGGTAGAGTGTTGGCCAAGCAATCCATGTTTCTATATAAAGGCTCTCATAGTGATTGATTAGATACAACAGTAAGTAATAGTAGGTATATTGTGTAGATCACCATATAGATTGGTGATGGATACAATGTAGTTCTTTAGCATCAGTTTTGGAGTGTTCATTTCCTCCATATTACATTGTATCATTTTTGTCACTTTCCATTAATAGCATATTTCAGCATCTTACATTTTTGTATATTTTATATCTTGTGATTGCATTCTACCTTGGCATACACCATCAAAAGCTAACAATTAAAAAAGGCATTAATTAGAGTAATAAAAATGATAATTTTATTTTTGGAAGAAGCATAGTATTTTGAGAGATATAAGAATATAAAGAATTAAAAGTGAAGAATAAAATTAATTGAATAAGAATGAAATAAATGGAGATATAAGAAGAATAATAAACTTTAAGATTAAATTGAAGAATAAATTGAATGAAAATTTGAAAATAAATAAAGGAAGAAAGATAAATCTAAGAGAAGAAGATATTGAAAAATAATTTAAAATTGAAGGAAAAAAGAATTTGAAGAAAAAAAAGTTGAAATTGAAGAAGAAAATTAATGATTTAAAGAAATAATGAAAGATTTAAGAAAGAAATTAATTAAAGCAAAGAAGAAAATTGGAATTGAGGAAATAAAAAGAAATTTAAATATCGAAGAAAAATTGAATTTGGGAGTAGTAAGGAATTCCATAACAAAGGAAAGTAATTTGAAGAAATTTGAGAAGATTGCAAAATTATTACCATAGAAATAAAGTAAAAAAAAATGAGAAACAAATATTCAATATGATTCATAATAATAAATTAAGGAAAGGTTTAAATATCTAAAACTTTGCACATGATGCATGATAGAGGATACTAAAGATATATCAATAAAATCAAAGAAGGATTTACAATCAATTTTCCAAGAAGCCAAATATGAAATTTTTACACCATTTGGTAATTATCTAAGTTCAAAAATTATTGAAGCAAATTAATACTCTAAAGGTGATATTATATTACCTATTGATATAGATCAGATGATGTATATGGAATTACTTACTATTAAATTTTCTAATGACAAGAACAAAAGGCAGGAAAATTTGATTAAAAGATTGAAGAACAAACCTGTGATGAAATATATTAGTTTTGATACAAATTACTTAATCTATATGACAACAAATTATATTCAAGAAATAGAATTGGGTATAAATAAATAATGTATAAAATCCATATGTGTTGATATAGACAGTGTTGATTTAAAAATATCAAACAATAAACAAGATGATAAATTGTTACATTCTGCATGTGTTAGCATCAACAACCTGGTAATAATGAGCCGTGGGATTCGAATGAAAATGGAATATATTATTGTGATTAATTTCTCATAAGAATGAAAAATACAAATATTAGCTCAAAAAACCTTATTCGATATCCAAATTTGAAGGAGTGCTAGAGTTAGTATAGAAAGACAAAAATAAGAATTAAAGAAAATTGAAGACAAATGAAGGCAAAAGTTCTTCAAACCAAATAATATAATATGAAGGGTGTTGGAGGTATTAAATTATTTATTATCTTGCAACATTAATGCAAGGACCTTGTAAATAATTTATATTAGGTTTGTTTAATATTTGAGTCTGTAGTACGTGCCATATTATTAAGTGCGAGAATGTGTCATGTAAACAAGTATGGAGTTATGTGTGTGAGGTGTCACGTTAGTAAGTATGATTTATGTGAGTGAATTTGTATGTTTATAAGTAAGAATTTATGTACAATCATGAGAGACTTTATCTTTATATAATATATGAGATGTAAGAGAGAAATTTGAAGAGTTAGATCTCCTATGAGTATGAGGAGATGAAGAGTTTATGTAAGTGCAAAGGTAGAGATTCATGTGCATATGAAGAGTCTCATGTATGTATATATATATATATATATATATATATATATATATATATATATATATATATTAAATTTACATTGTGGAATCGATAGCCACCATGAATCCGGGTAGGCTGTCCACCTTTTATGGCCATCGTAATATTTTGCATTGTCCACCCCAAAAGACGCCACACAGATCTTCGTGCAATCCACTCCTATAACCACCATGCCACAATCATTTTAAACCTTTTATGTCACTAAAATCACTAATAAAGGGACAAACGTTCAATTCGATGAGGCCCAAGATTTGAACCTTGGACCTTCGCCCCCTTACGAGGTTTGGTCAAACCAATTGGTCTACACCTCGGACCTCTCATGTATGTATATATTATAATATATATTCGAATAAGCATTGCATTTATCCATAGCTTTAGTAAAATTTTTCACTAATATTCTGTGAGATTTATGTTCATTGTTATGGATTGGTTCATTGTTATTCTTGAGATATTATTTAATCCTAGTGATTAGTTATTCTATTAAAATAGTGATGATTTTCTAACAAATATCACAATATAATTAACTTTAGATTATGTGTGGTCCAACTATCCATAATCATTCAATATAATATCCTATAGCATTTTATTTGAACTCTTAAAGGATCTAAATGGGAGGATATGGTTTTCTTAATTTTTTATTTTTTTATTATTCTTTTTAAATTTTCTTGAAGCTAAATCCCCAACAAAAAATAAAAATATTGATTGCTTTTTTTGGTCTTTTTAAGATATATCCTATTTATTAGTCCTTTAAAGTTTTTTCACAACATTAATTTGAAATAAAACAATTGACATTATGGAAAGCTTTCATATAGATTTGATGTTATACTTTAGTTACCAAATCTATAAATTAAATTATGTATCAATATTTATTTTTTGTTTACTTTTTCAAACAAGTACATCTCTTATACTAAAATGTAAAACAATCAAAAATCTAATTTCTTGTTTGGTAAAATTAATGTTGTTGGATATTATTTCAAAATTTAGTATATTCATGAGAATATTAAATAAATTTACAAATATTTCTAACATGAATATTTTTCAATTGTACATATGCATAAAGTTTATTAACCCACATATTGCTAATAAACTCATTCATTAAGATGACTTCTAAGACATCTAAACATCCATTTTTAACTATATCTATGTCTATGTTAGTACTTGTTTCCACTATTTCTTAATTATTTTTATCATATGCCTAATAACAATATCAACAATTTTAAATTTTATTGGTCTTAAAACTCTTTATATGGTTTATAAAGATCATATCCATACCTTAACAGTGTCTAAATTATTATTGTTATGAAACTCTCTTCTCATTAACAATAAATCATTCACCAATGTAGAAAATTATCAAACATGCATCTACAATTAAATTCCACAATAAAATAGAGAAATATAATACCCTTGAGGTAGGGCAACACCAAGAATACTCCTTAAGAAATTAATCGCTCTACAATATCCTCAATTCCATGAGCCAAGACGACTACAAATAATACTTGATATGACTTTCCTTTACAATTGGGGGTACATATTTCTTTATACAAGAATGTGATGGTTCACCACCTTCCATAAGTTAGAAGGCTACCCATGTGGTAATTATCCTTCCATGAGTTACAAAGTGAATAATATTATAATATGACACTATGATATATATTATTATAATTTTGTGTAACCCATACCATATTACCCACCTACAATATCATTTCCACACATTCCTATCCCTAGGTACCTAACATTCCACCCCCCTTACAAATAGTTTATTACAAAAACATAATAATAAACTAAAGAGTATGATCTTCTAAACAATGATAGCAACTTGTACCAATCTTGATTATACCTCCATCCAAGTGAAATCTTAATTGGTGGTAGTTTACAATGTCACCAAGCTACCCTTGTGCCACTTGAATATTTATAGTTTTTGCTCTTATGACTCCATGTATGTCCATTGTAGTTCCTTTGTTTTGTATGCCCTATCTCCATTTTTGCCTCTCATAATGGAGTGGATGATGATATGTTACAAACTTTGCCTATTGCTCTACTTCTTTGATTCTTCCCTCTTGCTTCCTTATTTTGTTTCATCTTTTGCTTTTGATTTTTATTTTATTTTTGTTATTGCGTCCTCCTTAGAATTTATTTTAGGTTCTTCTACTCGTTCTTCATTTTATTTTTTTGTAATAACTTCTTGTTTTCCCTCATATCGTTTCCTCTTACACTTAGAAATATCCTAGTGTTATATATTTTTCTCATTACCATAATTCCATAAATTTCTTTTGTACATTAATGTTAATAGTTCTCAAAGAATAAAGGAGAACCAAGGACAATATCTACATCACCCATCTCAATAGCATAAAAATTTGAATGCAAAACATATTTATACATGGTCATCTTCAAATCTTCAAAAATTTTAACATTTTCACCATCAAAATCTATGTTTTTTATTTTATTTTTGTATGAAATTGTAATCCCTTAGCCAAAGAAATATTAATAAAATTATTTTTGCTATTAGGGTTTATAGAAACAATATTTTATTTTATTTTGAATGCAACTATTAACCTATAAAATACAATTTTTAAATTTCAATAATTCTTTCACCCATTATTTGTTTTGTTGGAAATAAAAGGTGTGGTTTCCTTAGCCTGCATATTATTATCATTTTCCTCCAACCCTCATTTGCTTAAAAATACAACTTCAAATTATTCCCTTGTGTGTGAATAATTATGGTCACCTCTAAATTTTACATACCACTTTAAAGCTTCCCCTCGCACTAAATCCCAAAGCTTACATTTTATTTCGAGCTCAAAATATTTGAAGAATTTATCTTCCACTTCTTCAACCATTCTCTAGCGTTATTTTCACCCCTTCCACTAAATTTTGGTAAATATGTGACCTCAACCCACTAATATTTCTTTCAAAGCAATAAGAGTCTATTTATTTTTATAAACATCATTGATCTGATTAAACATAAGTTGAGAGTCACCAAAGATCAAGATAACTCTAACCTACAAGGCTAAGGCTACTCTAAGACCAAGGATCAGAGCTTTGTACTATACAGCATTATTTGTGCAAGAGAAACAAAGTTTGAAGGACAAGAGGATGACTTGCTTTTGTGGGATTACTAGAATGACTCCAGAACCAGTGCTCTTCATGCATCGAGATCCTTCAAAAAATAAATTCTAAGACTCAGACTCTTCAATTTTAACATTGAAGAACTCATTGGGATACTCCAAAACTATAGGATGTGCAGCTTCTATGGGAGCAAATGTTAACTGATCAGCAATCACCTAACCCTTAGTCTTCTGATCTATAAAATTTAAGTCAAACTCACTAAGGGCAAACACCCATTTAGAATCTTGACCTAAAATGTGGGGCTTAGACATTAAATAGTGTAAAAGATCAAACTTTGCAACTACCAATATCTTATGGTTGAGCATGTAGTGTCTTAACTTCTGAGAATCAAACACTATGGTAAGGTAAAGCTTTTGTAAGGGAGTGTACCTAGTTTCATAGCTAACCAAGGTTCTACTCATATAGTAGATAGCTCGTTCTCTATTGTGATCATCATGTTGGACCAACATGGCTCCCAAAGTGTGAGCAATGGCTGCTATGTAAAGCATAAAATGCCTATCAGCCACAAGAGGAACTAAAACAAGTAGGGAAGTGAGACATTTTTTGAGATCATCAAAATATTTTTGATACTTAGAATCCCACTAGAAGACCACATCTTTCTTAATAAGCTTAAAAAAAGGCTGAAAATTATCGGATAACTGGGCAATGAACCGATGGATAGACTGAAGTTTGCCTTGCAAACTACGTAGTTTGATTAGGGTGTGGGGAGGAGGCATATCAGTAGTAGCCATTATTTTAGTGGGATTTAAATCATGGACATGGTCCTTTCATTCTATGTAGCAAGCTAGAAGGTTTTCCACATAGTCCTGGAGAAAATCATGCATCATATTATGGAAAATATAATTTATAGCTCGCTGATAGGTAGCTCCTACGTTCTTTAGGCCAAAATACATGACCTTCCAATAGAAGTTTCCCCATGGAGTAGTGAATGCTATCTTAGCCTGATCCTTAAGGGTAATCATAATCTTATTGTAGCCTATGAAACCATCCATAAGTGAAAGCATTCCACATTTGGCAATGAAATTTATAATTTGATATATGTTAAGCAAGAGAAAATCATCCTTGGGACATGCTAAATTAATGTTTTAAAATTTGGTACATATTCTAGTTGTTCCTTCCTTCTTAACCACAAGAACAATATTGGAGATCCAATTAGAATAGTTGATATCTTTTATAAAATCGACGTCAAGGAGTTTTTGGAGCTCCTCCTTGACTAAGAGGGTGACCTTAGGATGAATCTTCCTAATTTTTTTCTTAACATGCTTAGCACTAGTCTTAGCTACCAAATGATGCATGACAAGGGAAGTATCAATCCCCGGCATCTTGGCATATGACCAAGCAAAAATATCCTAATATTCTTTTAATAAATTGGTCAATTGCTCCTGCTCGTCCATGGATAAGGCTTTACCTAACTTAAGGATTCTAGGGGCTTCCTCAGAACATATTTTCACATCTATGGTCTCCTCAATAATTATGGATAAGTAATCCTCAAGAGGATGTAGGGCAGGAGTAACTCCTAATTGCTCAAGATCCTGAGGAGACATAATCAAAGTCCACCTGAGAACTAGAAGACTCAACCTAGTAGCACAAGGGATAAATCTATCAAATTAGATATCATTATGAGAGGTATCCTAATATTTGACATACTAATCAAGGTTTAGGACCGACAAAGAAGTAGAGTGTGGCCACTCATCCTCAACACTCCACTCTAAACCTTGATGAGATTTATCTAAGAGAGATTCTTGATAAGAAGAGCTGACTTGATCCTGAGATGAGATATTAATTGGTAATTCCTTATCAATTTTTTTTAGTTGATTAGTTTTGTTATATAAGGAATATGATGAATGATATTGAGCTAGATCATCTAGTGAAAAAAATTCAAATGGATGAGCATCACCCAAGATAAAAACAAGTTGATTTTAAAATTTAAATTTTACACATTGATGAAAAGTAGAAGGGATGGCCTCCATCACATGGATCCAAGGAGGTACAAGAATAATATTAAAAGATGTAGGGCAAGATACCACATAAAATAATGTATCTAAAATCTTAGGTTCAACTTTTAGGGAAAGTTATATGGTACCACAAGCTTCTTGGGACTCATTGTTGAAAGTTTTAATGATATAACCAGATTTAGTTATATCTTCCTCTTTTTAATAAAAACTTTTGAAAGAAATGATATGTGCATAAATTAAGGGAAGAACCATTATCAATCATAACTCTCTTGATAAAAATATCCCCAATAAATGCAATGATGTAAAGAGAAGAATCTTCTTGTAAGTTCAAGAAAGAAATATTGGCATATGAGAATGTGAGATGATGTATCCCAAGAGAACTTACAATATTAACCATATCACTAGGGAAAATATTTGGAGGGATAGACTATTGTTTTTGAATATTTAGTAAGGCTTCTCCATGAGTAGTAGAATTCTGCAAAAGTTACAAAAGAGATTTATTTGTTGAGAAACTGATCTCCTGCTAAGATCGTTGTATCTATTGATTATGCACTAAATTTTTTGAAGTAGTTGATATCATACCAACCATTTTTTATCATAATTATGCGGTATATTCTATAAGATACTTCATTATATGCCTATTTAATTATATTTTGATTAATAGATGATTTTTGTTGGTCATTTGAAAATTGCAAATTTTCTTCATCAAGACATTTTGCATCAATTAAATATTGAGACACATGTTTTAATTTCTTACAAGAATTTATCCAATGTCATTCCACTCTATGATATGCATAGTGTTGTACTATTTTGTACCAACTAGCTATGGTATTTGGTTGTCTTATAGGAGGTAACTCAATTGCATTGGATTCTAAAAGTTGTTTCAAAACTACTTCTATAGATATATTAAGCCTTGTAAAATTCATTTGTGGAGGTTTCTAAAGTACTATCTTTTGTAGGTTGTTATCAACATTGTTAACAGGCCTACTATGCATTCCACTATCATCTCCTATGTGTTTATTCTTATGTTGAGACTTAGTAGGTTTATCTTCTTTGAAATTGAGTTGACTTCTTCTAATAATATTCTTTTCTACCTTTCTTGCTAAATCAATTGCTTGATCAAAAGATGTAATAGTAGTAGTCTCTAATGAATAAGATAATTGTTCATGTAAATTACCAATAAATATATCAAGCATATCCTTTGGAGGTAAAGTATATATCAAGCATCCAACTAAACTTCTCCAATGAGCAAAAAATACTAAAAACAATTCCTCTTTACTTTGTTATAAATTGTAAATATCTTTCATTGTCACCTCCCTTTCAATATACACACCGAACTATTGAACAAATAATTATGTTATATCTTCAAAGATCTTAAAGGAATAATTAGGTAATCAATAATACCATTCTAATGCCATGCCACCAATACTCTTTGGGAATGTTATGAGTAACAACATGTCATCATAAATGAGATCATGGCAAGTTGTTTTAACTCTATTGGATCTTTTATCCCCTTATAAATAGGTAAAATTGGCATAGGAAAATGCTTAGGTTAAGGCCTAGCGGCAACAATAGGATCCAATGGCTGATTACAGATTTCCTTATAATTGTAAGTAAAACTTTAGTGTTGAATCATCTCAACTTTTAAAACCAACTACTTTACTATATTTCCCAAATTCTACACTTCTGGATTACTTTTATGCAATATCCCCAAATTCCCTAAGGGAGGGATATTGGACATATTGATACTATTGAGGTATGTGGTATCTTGTTGAAGAGGGTACCTAACATTTGGTGCAATAGATGCAATAGTGTTGATATAAGCAGATTGAGGAGAAAATTAAAAATTTTGAATGACACTACAAGTTGGAGGGACTTGTAGATTCCTTCCAACATTGGTGGTTATAGTAGTGGCATAAGTTGGATGATGAATATGATTACCATGATTTAAAGACTCAATCAAGGAGTTATCATAATATGGTCTAACTTCCTCAAGTAGAGCTTCTTCCTCTAAAGCTGCATCCAATGCATGCTTGTGATATTTATAAAAGGTCCACACATGCTCAAAGAATTTAAAAATAAGGTTCCCATCAGGTCCCTTAATAGGATCAATACTATTATCAATCTCTTCTTCCTCAAGGTTATGATTTTATCTATCAATTTGATCATTCTCCTAAAAATATTTTCAAACCTAAAAAGCCTTCTTTCATTCCCAAGGTTAGAAGCCATTAGAAAATACAGAAAGACTAGGACAAAATGAGAGAACTAAGACCAACAAAAACAAGCACAAGAAATTATTTTTTTAATGTTTTTTGCTCTACCACACAAAATTAATGATCTTGATTAAAGTTTTAAAAGAAAACAAGGTGTTCACATCGGATTCGCAAAATATGTAGAGTGGTAAAACTGCCCTACCACATACTATTCTCAAAGGATAGATCCAAAAAAGAGAGAAAGGTTTGAGGTGAACCGTGGGGGTATCTTATTCTCTACACTTGGTACTAAAATGGGGGAGGGTTCAATAAGAATTTTTTAAGGAATCATTCCAAGTCCTCTGGTTTTCAAGAATGTTTGGTGTATTTGATTCAAAAAAATTGCCTATATTTTGTATTTCTAGATCTATGCTATAAAATATAAAGGACAATGCAAAAATACATAATGCAGGAAGACAAGAGCTAACCCTAGTACAAATTTTTTTTTGAATTATTTTCTAACCCTAGGATTTCAAACAGAAAACCTTTAAGCAAGAGCTCAAGATATGGTGCACAAACAAAATTAACCCTAAGTGCACATTATATGTTGTTTATATTTTAAATGCCTAGAAATAAATAAAATGTATTTATTTTAAAATAAGCTAGGTGCAAGGCGCCTCCTTGCCTCTCTCCAAAGTACAAATTGTTAATAGTAAATCAAGCATAGAATTCCACAATTAACTCGCATACAACACAAGGGAATAATGAATGAATAAATCAAATAAGGTGGTGCCTCTTAAGGAGGGCAGATCCCCATCCCCGCCACAATGGGGCAACACAGTGCGATAACACAAATGACAAAATGAAATTTTTATGATAGATACTTTCCTACACTTGGATCACTAACCCTATAAATAATAATTAAAAATGATTTCAAGTAATATAGCCGATGGCTATAATATTTGTATTGTAACATGGCTCCCCTTCTCGGATAGCTTTGTCCTCAAAGCTGGAAATGTCTGGAAAATACTTTCAGGTTCCCATGTGGCATCCTCCTCTGGTAGGTCTTGCCATTTGATGAGAAATTCTTGAATCTGGCGCGACCGTAGTCTTCGTATTCTGTGTTGTAAGATTTCTTCAGGTTGGAGATATATGCGTCCTTCCTCATCGAGCACTGGTAATTCTGATTGACCTTGCACTTTCTGACCAATTACTTTTTTGAGACATGAAACATGAAATACCGGGTGTATTCGTGATGATGAGGGTAGCTCTAACTGATAGGCTACTTCTCCAATGCGGCGCACAATTTTGTAAGGACCATAGAATCGTGGAGCCAACTTTTGACTGGTCTTTATCCTTAACGATGATTGTTTATAGGGCTGCAACCTTAGGAAGACCCTGTCACCTACATTAAAAGTTCTCTCTGATCGGTGCAAGTCTTGTTGTTGTTTCATACGATTTTGTGCTTGGAATAAATTCTCTTTGAGGATGGTGAGTGTAGACTGCCTTTGTTGAAACCAATCATCCACTTTGGCTACTTTGGATGAACCTGGTACGTAATCCGCTACTATTGGAGGCTTGGTTCCATACAATGCTTCAAAGGGAGACATCTTAATTGAGTAATGGTAAGAAGTGTTGTACCACCATTCTGCCAATGCTAGCCATTGGCTCCATTGATATTGTTTATCTTGAATGAAACATCGTAGGTACGTACCCAAACATTTGTTAACTACTTCTGTTTGGCCATCTGTCTGTGGGTGGTAAGCCGAAGACATATTCAATTTGGTACCACTAAGTCAAAATAATTCCCGCCAAAAGTTACTAGTGAAGATGGGGTCTCTATCACTTACAATATTTTTTGGCATACCATGTAATTTGAAGATTGAATCCATAAATACCTTTGCCACCTTGCTTGCGGAGAATGGATGTTGTAAAGCCTGAAAATGAGCATATTTGGATAAGCGATCTACGACTACAAAAATTACTGTCCTGCCTTCTGATTTGGGAAGACCTTCAATAAAATCCATGGATATATGTTCCCACTGACGCTCAGGGATGGGTAATGGTTGTAACAACCCTGGTGATTTGACTGTTTCTCCTTTATTGCGCTGGCAAACTTCGCACTCTGCTACCCATTGTTTGACTTCTGCTTTTAATCCTTTCCAACAAAAATATTGTTTGACCCTTAAATAAGTTTTCAAAAATCCTGAATGTCCCGCTGATGGGGAAGCATGCGATTCATCGAGAATCTTTGATTTGAGTTCCGAATTGTGTGGAATGTATATGCGGTTTTTCTTTCGTAGGATTTTATCTTCATAAGAGAATAATGGGTGTTTAGAGGCCTCTATAGATAATTCTTGAATTATCTAAGCAGTTTCGCTAGTGGACAACCATTCATCTTGTAATTGATTCACCCATTGGGAACAAGGACCCGAAATAGCGTTAATGACTACTTCGTCTTCATATTTCTTGGATAACGCATCGACAGCTACATTTTCCTTCCCTTTCTTATATTCGATAACAAAATCATAACCCAACAGTTTGGTTAACCACTTATTTTGTTCTGGATAGGAAAACCTTTGCTCGAGAAAATGTTTGAGACTACTATGATCTGTCTTTATAATGAAGCGGCTACTGATTAAGTAGTGTCTCCATTTTTCTACTGCGTGAAGAATGGCCAACATTTCTTTTTCGTAAGTTGATCTTCCCAAATTTTTTCCCGATAACTGTTTACTTTCAAATGCCAACGGATGACCTTCTTGCATTAATATGGCCCCAATTCCTGTGCCTGATGCATCACATTCGATAATAAATGGTTTGTGAAAATTTGGAGTTGCTAAAACTGGAGTGGTACACATGGCCTCCTTAAGAGCTTCGAAGGCTTGAGTGGCCTCTTCTGACCAACGAAAGGCATCCTTCTTCGTGAGTGCTGTGAGAGGTGCTGCAATCTTACCATAATTCCGTACAAACTTGCGATAGTAGCCCGTGAGACCCAAAAAACCATGAAGTTTCTTGATGGTTTTAGGTAAAGGCCACTCTTGAATTGCCTTAATCTTATTGGGGTCGACTTTGATGCCTTCGTGTGAAACTATATGACCAAGATACTCGACTTCTTGGACACCAAATGAACATTTGGAATGTTTGACAAATAACTTTTCTCTGTGTAAAATGTGAAGGACCTTATCCACATGATTTAAATGATCCTTCCATGTTTTGCTATATATGAGAATGTCATAAAAAAAAACTAACACAAACTTACGGAGGAGAGGACGAAACACTTGGTTCATGAGACTTTGGAATGTGGATGGTGCATTAGTGAGACCGAAAGGCATGACCAAAAATTTGTAATGACCTTCATGAGTACGAAAAGCAGTTTTGGGAATATCTTCTTCTCTGACACGGATTTGGTGAAATCCCGAGCGAAGGTCCAATTTTGTAAAAAATTTTGCACCATGCAACTCATCTAGTAGGTCATCTATGACAGGAATAGGAAATTTGTCCTTGATAGTGAGTTTATTGAGGGAACGAAAATCAGGACACATACGCCAAGAGTTATCTTTTCGTCGGGCCAGAACTACAGGTGAAGAATAAGGGCTAGTGCTATGATGAATGACTCCATGGTCTAGCAGATCTTGAATGATCTGCTTGATTTCTGTCTTTTGTGGTTGAGGATAGCGATAAGGATGACTGTTAGGTGGAACACTCCCTGGAATCAAATGGATGGCATGGTCATGAGATCGTTTAGGTGGTAATCCTTTAGGTTCTTGGA
The DNA here is from genome assembly GCA_028583015.1 of Wollemia nobilis. Classification (NCBI taxonomy): domain Eukaryota; kingdom Viridiplantae; phylum Streptophyta; class Pinopsida; order Araucariales; family Araucariaceae; genus Wollemia; species Wollemia nobilis. Next base: position 669,315 of record JAQPPZ010017176.1, on the reverse strand, counting down.
AGACCTCTTCGTAATTTGCTACGATGTCCCGTAAATTTGGAGCAGAAATACCTGAAGTTGCTCGAGATTGCTTTTCCAAACAATTAATTTGAGCTATGAATCCGTATCCACCCTTTTTTAATATTTTCTCCATACTATGAGAGCTCACCATCTGTGATGGGGGAGTAGTAATGCCTTGTAAGCGAATGACCCATCCGTTTTCCTTCCATTCCACAAATAATTTTTTGAAATTGAAGCTAACCGTGTCTAGTGTTTCCAACCATTCGACTCCCAAAATGACATCAGAGTTCCCTAAATTCATTACGAAGAGAGATCCATACCATGTATAAGTTCCCATTTTAATGGAAACTTGAGATGTTCTCCCAACACATTGAGCGTTCACCCCGTTGGCTACTAGAACCTAGAATTTGTCTTTGTTGGAAGAGTTAATGAATAAGTTCAAAGCTTTTGTTGTTTTGATGTCGATAAAATTGTGGGTACTTCCTGAATCAATTAGCACATTCACCTTTTTCTGGCGGAGAAATCTCGGTACCTTGATTGTATGGTGGGTTGTTAACCCCATGAGGGCATGCACAGAAATAGCCATTGTATCCTCTTCCTTCTCTTCTAGAACATTCGATAGTTCTTCTTGCATAGGTTCTTCCTGGTGGTATGCTTCTTCCTCTTCTCCTTCATATTGATCGCATTCGATATGAAAGTTTTGTTTTTGTGCACATGCTTGTTCCTTGGGATGGTGATTGCGACATTTATAGCAAAAGTATCTTGATGGTTGATCATTTTTGCGAAAGGAGTTGTTGCGATACGAAGGACAACTATAAGTTTCACGCCGTGTAAACATTTGAACTCTCTTCTCAGCCAACTTGGCTATTCTTATGCAATCATTCATCGAGGTTGGATTTTGAATGTCCACCTCAACCTTAATATTTTCTTTCAATCCATTGCGAAAAGCTCCTACCACTGTGTCTGGACTGAGGTGTAATGCATACGGTAGTAAACTGGTGAATTTCGAGATGAACTCACTAACCGATCCTTCTTGTTTAAGAGATAACAGTCTTACTGTGTATGATGATGTAGCTCCTTCATCAAATATTTCTAAAAAATAGGTAGTGAAATCATCCCAGTAAATAGTAGCTCCTTTCTCGCGTTTAAGCCATACGAACCATTGGTAGGCCTCAGTGCCTAATTTTGATGCAGCGAAAGGGACTTTCTCAGAATCCCTAATTTGGTATAAGTCCAGAATGCCATCCATATTTGCTATCCAACCACGAGGATCATGACCTTCAAAAGTGGGCATATCAATGCGTGGAAAATTATTAGGGCCTCTCGGTTGGTGATAACCCATATCCCTATCCTGATCTTGGTTATATCTCTGTCGATGAAAGCGATTCCTGTAATTATCCAGATTGCCTCTTGGCTGCTCCCAATTTTCTTCTTGGTCATTATTTTCCTCATTCCTTTGTTCGTGAGAGTGATTTTGGGAATTAGGGTTATAATTTCCCCTGGAATGGTTATAACCCACTTCTCTCTCTTGTTCTTCATGACTCCCACGTCTATGGGAAGGAGTGGGAATTGGGGGATTAGGTCAATTTTGTGTGTCCAACAGTTTAGATATGTTGATATTAAGTTGGACCATACCATCTAGTAAGTGTCGAAGAGCTTCATCAGTGGTAATGGCAGAGTTGCTTGATTCTCCTTGTGTGACGTTGTCGTGAGTTGGGGGAGGGTTAGCAGCCATGGAGTTAATCAGTGGATGGTTAGGATCAAAGCTATTGATTCGTAAAGGGGAAGAGTTGGTACCTTGTTTTTGAGAAGGTCTCCTAGGAGAATTAATACTTGGAGAATTGCTGATGTTGGTGCTCGAAAGACTGTCATTAGGACCTTTCACCCACTTATCACACATGCATTCCTTAAAAAAATTTAGAAAAATTTTTACCGCCTATATAGTCTCTCTAACTGTGACCTTCTTGACTAAAATTCGATCGGCCCACAAGGCCCGATCTAGCAGAAGATGCCAAGTCCTTTTGTTCGTCTTTATGAGCTTTCTCAGCACTCTCAATAGAGTCTTGTTGGTTGATTCTACCAAGTTGTTTCCCTGTGGATAGTAATTGGAGGATAATTTATGATATATCCCATATTTGTAGAGGAATTCATTGATTTTGGTGCTTGCAAATCCTGGACCATTTTCAGTGATGATTGCTTCGGGGATGCCGAACCGGGTGATCAATCCTTCAAGGAAGGCTATGACAGTCTCCTGATCAGCATGCTTCGTGGGAACTACTTCGGCCCATCTAGTGAAGTAGTCGGTTGTAGTCAGGACAAACTTATGCCCAGTGGAGGAGTTCGGTGATATGACCCCTATGAAATCTAGCCCCCATTGTTGAAAGGGCAATTCAACTTGTATCGGTCGGAGAGGCATTGAAGCATTTCTACTTCGACCGACAAACTTCTGACACTGCTCACATCTGTGACAAACGGCGAAGGCATCGATGAAGAGTGTAGGCCAATAATATCCAGCTTGATGATCTTTAATGCCATCGTTCTTCCTGCGAAGTGACCTCCAGATAATCTTGAATGAAATTCTCCCAGGACTCTCCTTTTATCATCATATTTTATGCACTTAAGAAGGACACCATCAATGTTTCTGAAAAACAAGCCTTCGGGGTGCAAAGTATATCGGGTGGACCACATCCTGAAATGCCTTCGCTGTGAAGCATTTAAATGTGAAGGACATCTGCCAGTGTTGAAGTATTCGACTATTTCACTGACCCAGTCCTTCTCATCCTCTTCCTGGTTTGTGAAGCATCCTTTGACTGGTGAGTCATCCCATTGAGATTCTGTCGCTTTGGCCGCTGCGCTCTTCGCCAATTCTTGACACAATGCGCGACTACGAACTAGTTTTGTGGGCTTAATCTCAATGTCAAATTCCTGTATCTTGTTCACCCAATCGGCTCTCTTGCTTCCCAATTATCCTTGGATGATGAAATTACGCACGTCGGGGTGAATGACAAAGACCGTAACCCAAATTTAGGAGATGAACTGGTTGAACTTCCTGAGAGACTTCATTACTACATGCACCTGAAATTCTATGAAATTGTATTTATCTTCATGGGGATTGATCACCTGGCTCAAAAACATGATGGGATGCTCTTCATCGTCTTCCCCTTTTTATGTCAGGACCACAGCATAGCTCTCGGGTTCCCCTATGGCATACAGGATAAAATCCTGGCTGTAGTCAGGGTTGATCAGGACTGGCGCCTGAGCAATTCGGGCCTTAATCTCTTTGAATGCCTCCTTTCTCTCTTTCGTCCAGATGAATTCGGTGCCCTTCTTCAAAAGTTTGTACATCGGCTTGATGACTTGGGCGAAATCGAAAACAAACTTCCTCACGAAGTTGATCTGGCCAAAGAAATATTGAAGTCCTTTCTTGTCTGCTGGGAGTGGGAGTTTCATTAGAGCCTCGACTCTGTCAGGATCTACAACGAGGCCTTTTTTTGATATCGCATGTCCCAACAACTTTCCTTTGCTGACTGCAAATATGGACTTCTTCAGATTGATTGAGATGAGAAACTCTCGATATTTTTTGAAAATTTGTTGTAGATGTAAGGGGTGATCCTCCCTTCTTCGGGAGAAAATGGTCATGTCATCTAGATAGATGATGATAACCTTATTCAGAAGCTCACCAAAATCTAGATCCATCACCCTCTAAAAAGTGGCACCAGCATTCGAAAGGCCAAATGGCATTCGCTGGTAAGAAAATGTCCCCCACTTGGTGGTGAACGTTGTTTTATGCTGGTCTTCATTCTTGACCCAGATCTGATTGTATCCGGAGAAACCATCGATCAGGGAGAAGCATTGAGCTCCAACCACCGAGTGCAAGATCTGATCGATTTGCGAAAGAGGATAATGGTCCTTGAGAGAAGCCTGGTTCAGGTTGTGAAAGTCCACGCATAAACATATATCTCCATTCTTTTTTTTGACGGGGACTAGGTTCGCTACCCAAGAAGAATGTTTGATGGGATAAATTATCTTTTCCTCGAGCATTTTTAGGAGTTTGGCCTTCATCAAGACCTTGATCTTTGGGTTAACCGGCATTTGCTTCTGTCGAAAGGGTTTGATTCCCTCCTGCAACTCAATTGTATGCTGGATTAGTTGCCTATCATATCCCCTTAGGTCTTGATAAGACCAAGCCACTATGTCGGGATACCTTTTGCACAGAGATCAGATCTTCTCTAGCTCCTCCGAAGTGTAATCTGTTCCAACTTTTATTGCTTTTCTAGGCTCGAGCTCCAACTCTTGATACTACTTGGCATTAACTTTGATCCTGTGTGAAACTGCTCGATCATTCTGATCAAAGAGGCTTTCTAGAGTAATCAATCCTTTGGGAAGGTGGTTATTCTTCAATTGAACTAGCCCTTCATATTCCTCACCATTAGGGCTTCTGCTTTCAACTGTGGCTGCTTCTTGAATCATGAAATTCACAATCTGCTCATCATTGTCAAAGACTTGCCAATGCAGATCTCTGTCTGGGACAGAGGGTCTATAGATCATCCTCACAGCTTTGGGCTTGTGCACCATGTCTTCTACTAGATAGTATTTGGCTGCGATGGATGCCAGAATATCAGTATGTCAATTCTTTTCTCATGGGATAGACTGTAGATTGAGAGATTTGAATTGGTCGAATAAGTCCCATACCCTATTCTAGTATGACTTGAGATAATGCTTCTTTGAGGTGCACCAGTTTGTTAACTGGTTGCATACCAGTTCAGAATCTTTGAAGATTTGGAGGTGCTTTATGCCTAACTTGTTAGCTTTCTTGAGTCCTAGGCATAATGCTTCGTACTCTGCTGCATTGTTGGTGCAGCTCCATATCAACTGATAGCAATACTCCTTTTGCTCCCTGAATGGCGAAACTAGAAGAATCCCTGCCCCAGCACCATTTTTACATTGGGCATCGTCGAAGAACAACTTCCATAGTCCTTCTTGGGCACTTATTCTATTCTCTGGTTGGGTGTGTTTCTCAGGCTTGGCGATCGCATAACATCCTATCTCGATCTCTACCATGGTGTTAAATTCTACCACTGAGAACTCATCTTCATAACTTAGTTGCGCAAGAGACTTCTCGACCAGGTCCACCTGCTCTACTTCCTCCACTATTGCATTCACTAGATCGCTGCTCTCTTCTTCGGACATCTTTTGCACAAGGAAGGAAGAAGGCTTTTCATTGTAGATCTTCACCTTCTTTCCTTTGAATGGAATCTCTAGATGAGAGTAATCCATAGACAGATATCCACCCAGCTTTGTTGTGAATTCCCTTGACAAGCACATACTGAAGTATGGCTCCAGGTCGACAACCATTACCTCTTGTATGACCATGATGTGAGGCATCTTATGTAGTCGAATAGGAATGTCTTTGATCACTCCTATAGTCTTCACTGGGGTACCATCCAACTGAAGTATGCCATGGCTACTTCATGTATATTCCATCCCTATTTCTTCATAGACTGCTTTCGGCATGACTGTTGTCATGGCCCCAGAGTCGATCATATAGTTATGTACAATATACGCTTCCATCTGAAGAGACAGGTAGAATAGAGGTGGTATGTTCTTCCCCGTAATGGATATGGATAGGGTTTGTACAAGAGCAAGCAGTGCTAACTTGTTTGCTTTAGTTGTCTTCAATGATTCTTGCAGCAGGTCCACTTTTCCAGGTAGTTGCAGTGCATCATACAAGTTGATCTTGGCTGGAATCCTCTTTAACTCCTCTACAATGTTGTACACCAGGGAACTGAGCACCTCGGGTTCCTTTCTCATCTCATATGTAGTGCGATACTGCTTTGTAGCTTCAAATATTTGTTGCTTAGTCAATGAAGGAAACTTGAGCTTTTTCCTAGCTTGCTCTTTAGTTTCTGCCTGAGGTGGTTCGGCAAAGGCCTTTTGAGATTTTTCTTTGATTGGTGCAGGCGAAGGAGCTTCATTCAGGGCTGAAGAAGATGATTGTCCCTTCTCGGGTCAAGCATGCACTTTTAAGGGAGCCATTTGAGTAGCATCCACTTCTATCGCCTTCTTTCCTCCTCTGGTAAGCACTACAATTGGCTCTTCTTCACCAATCGCCAGGTTCTGACTCATTTTCCTGATGACATTGACTTGACCGCCATGACTACTGCTCACCAAAGATTTGTACATAGTGTTGGTGCAGCATGCATGTATTCTCTTCATGCGGATCATTGCACGTAGAGCACCAATATACACAATCGAAAGTGCTCGGAGCTTCATCAATCATAGCATTTCTCGTCGAAGCCTTCCCTTACTGGACTGCTTGGTATTTGGTAAGCGTAGGCGTGGGATAAGACCTTCTCATTAGAAATTCTTGTTGCGCTTGCTTCTTCTTCACAATGGTCATGTCATTGGACAACGTCTGAACTGTGGAGTTCAGAGACTGCATCTCTTGCAAAATTTTAGCTTGCATATCATTGGCTTTTGGAACGAGTGGCAATGAAGCCATCATCGGTATTGGAGGTATGGCAGGGTGTAGAGGTGGTGCTGGAAGTACATGGAATGCCGAAGTGAATGTGGGCTATGGAGTTAAAAATGTGGGAAAATGAATTTGTGGAGCGGTGATTTGAGACACAATAGGATTCGGGTTCCAAGATGAGATTAGGTATGTAGGGGTTACAGAGATCTGCGAAGCGACTGCGCTCGCATACTGGGATTGAGGAAATTCGGGAAGTATGGGCATCGACATTCTTTGGGGAAGCTTACCCACAGCTATCAAATTCATTTTTTCCCTCTTGGCTAATTCATACAACTTGAGAAAAGTATTGATGTTAGAATATCTCACCATGATACTAATATCAGGGTTGAAAGCCCGAAGGAAATAGTATGTTGTAGCTTCGTCGATTGGCCGAAGTCCAACTAGTACTCTCTTCCAGGTTCAAGCGAACCTAACATTGAATTCTATGATCTCTTCTTGTGGATGTCTCTGGATTGAAGTGAACTAATGCAAGAGAGAGGTAGGATCGGAGGACTCATTGAAGCTTTGCATCAACTGCCCGACTAACTGGTCCCATCTTGTAATAGTACCGGGTGGTAAGGATCTATACTAGTAGAGGAGTTTTCCTCTAAGGGAAAGAACCAAAAGCTTTACCATAACTCGCTCCTCTATGATGTCATGGATTGTCGCCAAAGAGATTATGTCATGGATGTGCTCCAGAGTAGTCTTCCTAGTTCCATCGAACATTGGGATCTTCTTTATAGTAGTAGGCGGCACTTGCCCTTGTCCCGCTAGATTTATCGATGACAAAGAATCCCATGCTGGGAACAACCTGGGCGACGGTTGCTGTTGAATTTGCTATTGTTGTTGTTTCTACTGCTGTGCCATACTTGCTCCTGGATTTTGAGAAACAGGAATCCTCAAAGCTCCTCCTTGATTGCTAATAGGACGATTAATAGGAATGGAGGCACTAGGATGCTTCGATGAGTTGGGAGGATTGGGAGGAAAACTAGATGTTGTGCTATCAGAAGTTAGGCCTTGTTCTTCAACAGCAGCCTCTTGCAAGGATTTTCCACGTAATAGTGCCTCGAGGGTGACCAACCTTGATCGCTCCCTAAAGGCGTCGATATCTAGCTCAAAGAACTTGGTTTCCTCTCCTCTATTCCTAACTCTCCATCTTGTTTGCATGAAGGCACAAACTTTGGTACTGGTCTTTACGACTTAAATATTCTTGGGTAAATAGAGTCGCCAGATGCTAAGAGTCTTTCGATAATGAGAGCATCGATTCTCACAACCTCTAGTTAGGTGAGACTGACCGGGTCACATCGGGAACTGGTTAGAACTATTAGCACCGGTGGAGATGGGTTTGAGATTTGTGTTCTTAAAATATGGGACCTTGGTCCCATCGGGCATGCCAGAAACTATTGGTCATCAAATCTGCCTAGGAAAGGATTTGGGTAAGTGTATGCGCCCTAGACCTAGACCAACATTGAAAGGCTAAAGGGAAGAGATGCCCCTCGTGCCAATATCCGGAGAAGGCCGGATCCTATGCTAAACTACTTTGGTATTTTTAGATAAGGGATGTAGGAAAGAGATAAATAGAGTAAGGATGTAGGAAAGACATAAAAAGAGTTAGGGTTAGAGAAAGGAATAAAAAATGGTAAGGGAAGAGAGATCGATAATTTAAAGTGGGAGAGAACAGGAAGCATGATCACTAACTAACAACTTGAATAGCAGCAAATAACACCAAGAATAAACGAAAGAAACGCCACATTAACCTTCCTATGTATCCTCTAGGTGAGCTCTAGGATTCTCCTTCTCCCTTTCATCGAAATTCATGGTTCATAGTAATGACGATTAGGACAAGCGAATATAACATAAACCACAACCCACCAGGTAGCATAAAAGAAAACCAATATAGCATTTTTCCTCTCCTATGTATCCTTTGGGCAAATTTTAGGGTACAATCCCCAATCGCACACCAAATTCAGGATTCAGAGTTACAGTATGCAAATAAAGAAAGACAAAAGAAATAAACATAGAAGACAGCATACAAGAGAGAAATTGAGCCCAAAGCTCTTTAGTATTAATCGTAGGACATCAAGTTACAACAACTTTCTAGCAAAAAGCTCCCCCCCTCTTACATTACAATACCTAGGTTTTTATAGAGGACCCGACCCTCTGAGCCATAATTACACAAAATGGAGGAGTACATCCTCGAAAGCTAAGAAGTCGGCTCCTCATGGCTCTCATGACTGAGCTCTCAAATTTGTTGCCAAAACTGGGAACTATGATCTGGTCAACCATGGAAACATGCATTAATGAGCCGTCTGAGCGTCCTTGGTTTCTGAGTGTAGTGCTCGAGTGGCCACCATGCTCGTCGAGCTCTTCATCATGGACTGATACTTCATTTCCAATTGCTAAAAATGAGCAGTGAGCTTATCGGACACAAAAAAATACATTTATGAGGCACTTGATTGTCTCGAGAAAATACTCGGCTTGGAATATGTGCCCTTGAAGCACTTCACATGGTGAAGCTTTGCAAAACTGCTTTGGGGTGGTGAGAGCCGACGTAGATTTCATCTTTACCTCTTGCTGCTTCATTGACAAGATTGCTTCACTGATGCCTTGGAGAACTGCTTCGTCGTGATCCTCATTCAAAACTGTGGTTCAGGGGTATTTCGATTGAAGCACACTCCTGCCTTCGAAAGATGTTGTATTCTTTATGGCTGCTATCGCTTTGGGTGAAAGTACTTCGCATGAAATATGGCCAAAGCAGATGCTTCATAATGAATTTTGGTGAAGTAGAAATGGTTCACTGGCGCGGGGCCCAAAGTGGGTGCTTCGGTGGCTTTTCAGTGAAGTATTTTCAATGTCTACTCCTTCAAATCCCGCTTCGCAATTTCTTGCCCGAAGTAGTCTTTTGAAGTGCTTCAGGCCCGAAGTATTTTTCATTCTTCTTCTTTTGCGTTTTGCTTCGACGACATCGCTTCGCAAAACTTTCGCCCGAAGTAACTGTTTGAGGGACTTTGGGGCCGAAGTAGTTTTTCTTGCCTTAGCCAATTCACACCGCGATTTTCCTTTTGCCCGAAGTAGCTTCTAGAAATGCTTCGGGTGCGAAGCTCTTTTTCTGAATTCTTCTTCGGCAACGCCACTTCGCAAGATTTTCACCCGAAGTAGCTTCTTGAAGTGCTTCGGGGCCGAAGTAGATCCCATCCTTAGTGATTTCCTTTGCGAAGCTATCTTCCTTAGCTTATTCGGCAGCGAAGCTCTTTCTTCTTCCTTTTTATGTACAAGGGGGGTGGCAGGGAAAGCCAAAATTACTGCAACATTTGAAAATGTTGTTTCTAAAAGCAAGGGAACAAATTCATGAATTTAAAAAAAATACTTTACAAAAGAGAGACTGTACAAAATTTTGATTTCTTTTTTTACCCCTTCTGCAATGTGACAAAATTGTCAACAGATACAACTAAGAATCATACATGGTAGTGTAGTTTTCTCCCTCTATAATGAGAAACAATAATGCAATGATGATATTGGCTTCCTTTCCTGAATGATCCACATAGTCTCTATGTAATGGTCTCAATATAGCCATGTCGACTAATTATTTTTATTATCATAGGCCATAGATTTATTTTGTCGACCCTTCAGCATTAGAGTTAGGTTATTATTGATTTCATCTATAAATATAAAGAATCTTTGATTAGTTTAGATCATTGAATAATTTAGATTTAAGTCACTTTAGTGTGCATACAAGAGTTTAACCTCTTTGACTGGTTATAGATTTTCTACTACATTGATTTATTTCTAGATTTAATATTTGCATATTGCTCATGGTAATTCATTGCATATTGTTTGCAGTATTTGAATTTGAATTATTATTGTCTGTATGTTGTTAATAATAGTTCAATGTTGAAGTGTTGTTGCAAATATTAAATACTTATGTAGTATTATAACAAGTGGCATCAGAGCATGATTCTAGAACTACTATAAATTAATGAACATATTTGGTGTGCTAAAATTAAAAAATTTCAATTTTTCAAAAATAAAGAAAGGTTTTCAAAATATCTCTTCCAAAAAGGTACATTTGATTTCTCATATTTAATCATTTTTTAAAAGTATTTGGTGCAACTTCCCTCCCTATTTTATATTAATAATTAATTAGGTATTTGTTTTTAATTATTTGATGCAACATCTCTTCCTACTTTATATTAGTTTTTTTAATTATTCGGTGCAACTCCCATGCGTTTTCTCCTACTTCACATCTACACGTATTTTTTTCACTTTTATTTTCCCCTGCCCTACGTCTCCATAGTCTCAAATTTTATTTTTTTTCCCACTCTGTATCTCCATGCATTTTGTTCCCTTATTTCATTTTTTAAATTATTAAAAACACTTGTGCTTTCACATTTTTTTAGAATTATTAATCTCCCTCATGCTTTCTCATTTAATTTTATTTTTTAAATTATTAAACACCTCTCTATTTCTTCAATGAGGAAACCACCACTGTTTATTTAAGAATATTACATTATTTGGTACATGCAGATGTACCCTCATGGTACCTTCATGGTACATATATATATGTAATAGATTATGGTTGAGTCTTTAGTTTAGGTGAGCGATTATATTTCCTCTTTATGTGAGTATCCATATGCTAGATATGCACAAGTATCATGTAAGAGTGTAATAGGAAATAAATACACCAATATCATGTAAGAGTGCAATGTGCAGGATATACACAAGTGTCATGTAAGTAAGAGTGCAAGTGTGTATTGAGAGAATGTGCACAAGTGTCATGTATGTAAGTGTGCAAATATATAATGTGAGTATGTGCACAAATATCTTGTATTAGGAGTGCATGTAGGAGAGTAAGAGTCATGTAGAAGTGTGCAAGTGTCATAGAGTCAAGTATGCATGTACGAAGAGAGTAAAGAGTCTAGTATGCAAGTGGAAAGATGAGAAGCCAAAGGTCAAGAATAGTAAAGGTCACATGTACTAAATATGTGAGGAGTGCAATAGAAAACTATTGAAGATTCATATTATTATGTCTATATTTTGAGACAAAACTCCATACAATGTAACATGTGAGTAAAGAAAAATGGTTTGTAACTATCACCACATAGCAAGCATTGATAATAAAGCTTGTATACACATTTTTGAGCAATTTATATTGTAAGTATTCTTCATGCATTTACATGAATGATTTTGACCATTTTACATTTATATTTAATATTATAAGTTTATGTTATTTCATTATTATATTGGCCTCTCTCTCTCTCTCTCTCTCTCTCTCTCTCTCTCTCTCTCTCTCTCTCTCCTATATATATATATATATATATATATATATATATATATATATATTTATTTATTTATTTATTTATTTATTTATTTATTTATTTATTTATATTTGATTGTTCACATATATAATTCTACTCTTGATATTGATATTTTGACCTATAATATTATGGCTTCTTTATATTGGGACCTATGATATTTTGAGGTAGCAAGGCTTAAAATCCAACACTATTAAACACCTTAATTTTTAATTATTAAATCCCACTCTTTCTCATTTTAGACCATATCATCCTAATTAATAAAATTATTTAAATAAACTTTTAATTTAAAAAAGAAAGAAAGAAAGAAAATTAGTTTTAAAAAATGATAAAAATAAGATATATATATATGTGTGTGTGTGTGTACATATAAGAGGAGGAAGACAAGAGTATCGTATGTCATCATATCCTTGAGGGAAACAAAATTTTTGGTGTTTGTTTCTTCAAGCTATGAGTGCATGAATGAAGCTACTAATAATATTGGATGGGCATGATTCAATGGTTGATTACAATATTTTGTTGCTTTAGAATATGTGTATGAGCAAAAAGAAGCACCAACCTAGAAATCCTAGTAATCATGACAACACTCCTTTAATAAAAATAGTTTCGATAAACATCTTGTTTCTTCCTTAAATGCCATGGTTTTTCCCCCACCCAACACAGCTAGTTCTTCTTCTCCTCCTTCTATTGACCCTACCCCTACTACTCCTCCTAGAAATATTTCTCTTCCTAGCAATATTGACCTTGGTTTGCATCAATATCTTTTGTAACAAGAACAAGTGGTTGCTTCTATTGTCAACACCTTGAATAATCAAACTACAACCTTGAATAAAATTTAAAGAATCCTAATTCCATTCACTAGTGTGCATCCTATTTTCCAATGGTCACAACAAATTATCAAGCCCCAACCTTTGACCATTCATCAATAACCAAGTACTAATTTTATTCCACAACAACACTTTGTCATAATCCTCCATATTTTGGCTCTTATGACCTATACTTTGCATTTGATCTAGAATCCTCGACAAGTGATGCTTATAATTTTTTAGAATGGTATCATGATTTTAAGGTTCCTCATATAAACATTCCCACCTTTGAAGGTGTCAACCCTTGAGGATGGTTGACCAAAATGGAAGGTCTTATCCATTTATACCATATTCATGAAACAAGTTGTGTCCTATTAGAAACTTCTAAGTTGTGTACCCAAGCTTATCAATGGTTGTTATGTTGGCTTCTCCAACATGGTGGTCCTATTTTATGGCTTGACTTGAAGGAACAATTTATTCAAATATTTGACAAGGGATATTCTTCTCCAACATGGTGGTCCTATTTTATGGCTTGACATGAAGGAACAATTTATTCAAAGATTTGACAAGGGATATTCTACATCATATGTGGCATATCTTATGTAAACTAAGCAAACATGAATAATGAATGTCTATTACTTTTATTTTATAACTCTCCTCACCTATACCCATAAATTGAGTCTAGCAATGGTGGTCTCTAGCTTTTGCTATGGCATTATGGATAAAATTCAAAAGGATGGTGACATGCATGATCCTTATACTCTTGATGATCCACAACATATAGCTCTAGCAGTAGAACAAAAGCTCCAAGATTATGGTCCTTCATATAGATATGATTTCAGCTCTCATTATCTTTACCATAATTTTGAGCATTCCATAGGAATTTTTCATTTCAAAATCCATTCACACCATCCTTGAGATTAGGTGTATGAATAAAATCATAACTTTATCTTGGGATATGGATACAAATTAGTTTATAAGGATTAACATTCATTACAACATAAGCAATTTTCAAAACTAGGACAACAACCAATAGAAGTAGATGAAGTAGAATAAGAGAATTATTTTATGGATATTGATGAGCACCATATATGCTCATATTTTTGTATATGTACTAACGTTTTTTGTATGGCAATATATCATGAGTTGTATATTTTTATGAAACATTATGTATTTATTTAATGAAAACATGTGTATTATCTAATCCATGCGTGAAGTGTATTTTGTGTAGTTGTTTCTCTTATTTTGTCATATTTTGCTTAGTTGAGGTCCTACATGGACCTGGCATGGTAACACTCAATAAGATGAAGGTATACAAATATAGGCACCTTACTGAAGTAGGCACCTTACTGAGGTAGGTGCCTTCCTAAGGTAGACGCCTTACTAAGGTAGGCACCTTATTGAAGTAGATGCCTTACTGAGGTAGGTGTCTTACTTAAGAAGATGCCTTACTAAAGTAGGTGCTTTACTGAAGAAGGCACCTTACTGAAGTAGGAGCCTTACTAAGGAAGGAATCTTATTAAGGTAGGCGCCTTACTCGAGCAGATGCCTAGATTATGCGTGTTAACCAAATGGTTGGAGGACCCCGTTGACCACCATTCCAAGTCATCTATGGGAACATGCGGATGAATGAGCTATCCTAGACAGGATGGATGAACGCGCAACCACTCACGAAGTAGAATCATAATAAAAAGGAAATCGCCCGATTGCATGGAGATGACGAAGAGCTGATCATCGCATGCTGACTACAGTAACTGAACTATCCCAGTTTGGACTATAACTGGGATGCCTGTTGTAACATAACTACAACAGGAAGTCTTGTGTGTGGTATATAAACACACAAACTTCTCTATAGTTGGGGAAACAAAATTCAAAAACATTTACCACATGTAATATTTCATTGCACTATTCATAAAAAGCTTTAGCATTCTTTATCAGCGAGTTGTATGTGTGTTTTTTTAGGCGGTAACTGCTAGAGCTTGGGCCCACTCCAAGCCAATATTCCTCCCATTCTTCTTAGTTATTTTTCATAGATTTAATTATGTATAGTAGTATATTCATTTCCTAGATTAAAGTTAATTATTTAAGAGTTATGTTCTTTTTATGTTAGGCATGTTATTTATGTTTAAGTTTTATTGGTATGGATGAATCAACTAATGTTTTATAAACACCCCCAATGGTAGTTAATGGATTCATCTCAAAAGTGGTAATGTGAGTGGTCTCAATCATGGCACTTCGAAAGTCTATGAGCTCCCGGTTGACAATTTAAATGCGAGTGCTATGACAAACTTAGGATAAAATTAACCAGTTTTTGACACCCAATATTTTTACGTCATTGTTGAGGAAGCATCACTAGTAGACTAATTACATTACCCCTTAAAAAACTTTTTCTTGACCTTGTACGATTCCACAAAGAAAAAGAGGACCCGATGGTCGTTTTATAAGACAGAGCCCATCAAAAAAGTCTATCATCCGATGACCTAGAATTTGAATTAGATTCTCCTAACTCATCGCTAGCAGTCCACTGGAGTGAGCATCCTTACTTCATGCAAAGTGCCTCCTCGTCTCATCGACCTGGGAAATAATATATCATTCTGAACCCATTGTTCAAAATAACACCCTTGAAGGAAGCCTTGCTATGGAAAGTCATAGAGGATCAGACTGTAACACTAGCTAACTTAGAGGCTCTAATACAAAAATTCTTGAGTGATTGAAAGGCCATAGAAGTTGCATTAGAGACCATATTTCTTGAAAAAATAGCTAAATAAGTCTCATCTAGATTTAGCTTCCCGATAGAGGAAGGAGCAAGGGAAACCAAAATGAAGAACATATCCCCTGCCCATATTCCTACCTTTAGGGGATACCCAACCGAAGACCCTAACCTATTTTTCTTTAAATTTGATGTGTTGTGCAGGTCTGTCAACTATAAATCAGATGCTCAGAAGCTGAAACTCTTTCCGTCAATATTAGATGACTCAACTCTATGATGGTTTATCGAATTGGGAAACAAGCAAATCATCACATGGGAAGAAATGAGGAAGCTCTTCCTAGAATAATACCAAGACTTTGGCATAACATGAGATTCCAGGAAGGAAGTCTTCAACATGACACAGAAGGAGGATGAGTCCCTGGAAGAATACTGGAAGAGGTTTAATTTCAACCTGCAGCGATCTCCTCATGCAAATCTAGGAGATAAGTCTCTTAAGAGAATTTTTTTGAGAGGACTCAACAACAAGTCACTAGAAGCACTAAACATGATTTTAGGAGGATATGTTTACCAGAACACCATGGAAAACATCCAACAACTATGTCAGAATTACTCACAAAGGAGAGGCAAACTGGCTCCTAGGACTATGAAGGCGACTGCATCAATCACAAAAATAGATATAGGCAACATGTTGGAAGATTTAAAGAGTAAAATTCTATCCTCTATAGCACTGTAGTTGGATATGCTCTTACTAGAGAAGAAGAAATAGGAGAACGATGCATCGTTAAACTATTTCTATCCAAAATACAGAGGGAAGCACACTAGGAATGTGTGCCCAGAGAACAAGGTCAGAGTATGCACAATTTGCGAACTAAACCACAAGACCCAATTGTACCCATAGTTGCCTAATACTAAAGAGGAGGTTGACATAACTAAATCCTATTTCATGGATAATCGAAGAAATTGGCAGCAAGTCCCTATGGGGAACATGCCCACGGGGATGCCACCCTATGGAGGAGGACCATATATGCCACAAGGGTAGCCGCAACCACCCAATATGGGATGGTGGGGACCACCATATTGGATGAATGTGCCTCTAGGATCTGCATTTTCAAATCAGCAATCATGGATGTCATATTAGCACCCTGGGCAGCAGTGGAGGAACCACATTTTATGGAAATTCGCTCCAAAAAACATGGCACATGTTTCACCTCAACAAGGCTTATCGACCCTACCTGCGGTGAGACCTGCGCAACTACTAGCACAACCGATGGTGAACCCAAATAATAAGGTAAACTAGCTAGCATACCAAGTAGAGGGAGAGATGTATCCGATGTATCATATTAGTTGTAATCCTATTCAACTTAGATCAGGAAAGCAACTAGGAGTAGAAACACCTCCCCTGGTAGAAGAGGAGGAAGACATAGGAGATTCCCCTCTGATATAAGAGGTGGATGTAGAGAAAGTTATTGAGAAAATAGAGGCTTCATTCCTTAAATAGTTGCAAGAGCAGAGGAAGCTGACACTCAAAATTTGATATCCTCTCTAGCTAAGGAACCTTACGGTCACTATCCCACTAATTCAATCCATTCGATATGTGCCCATATACACCAAGGTGATAAAAGAGTTATTTTTGAGGAAACCGGTATGTAAGGTGGCATAAACCATCAATGTCATGGGGAAATTAGCTGATTTTATGATGGGGAATGCATATCATCCCAAATATGCAGATCCAGGAAGCCCAGTACTGATGATAAAAATAGGAGGGTATTCACTAGAGAGCACCTTAGTTGACCTCGATGCATCCATCAATGTGATGCCGCAGGAGACCATGCAAAAGCTAAAGCTTACAAACCTAAAACCCACAAATATGATGTTGTAACTTGTAGACAAATCAACCGTAGCACTAGAAGGGATGCTCGAGGACATCATCGTAATAGTTAATGCATGGGAATACCCAATAGACTTCCTAGTGCTACAATAAAAAATGGGGTTGGGTGGTTACCCACTCATCTTGGGGAGGCCATGGTTAGCTGCAGATGATGCCTACATCAGCTATTACGATGGATTAATGACCATTTCGAATAGACAAAATGTCAAGAGATTGACAATATCTCCCCTCGCTCAGTTCATGGACACATTGGGTGAACCCATGCTAATCGAGCAGAATGATGATTTGTTGTCCATGCTCCAGCCAATGATGGAATTGAGAGAGTTGGAGGAGGATGACGATGAAGATGGTGTTATAACAAGATTCTTGCAAGGAGAATCCTCCCTCTTAGTTCCTGAGTTGCCATTAGTCAGTGCTCAGAATCACCACACCAGGAAAATTAAAATTAGGACTGGTAGAACGTTGAACGTTAGTAGTGGGTTGACCCCCACAAAGATGATAAAATTAAAAGAGCTCTTAACCAAGCACCAAAGAGAATTTGCCTAGGATTATTCAAATATAAATGGAATCAACCTAGAAATATGCACCCATAGGATATACCTCGAAGAGCAGACGACCGCATTCGGACAGCCTTAAAGAAGGATAAACTCGACCATGAAAGAAATCATCAAAGATGAGCTACAAAAGCTCTTGTTTTTAGGGTTCATCTATCTAATTTTTGACAGTGATTGGGTGTCATAACTTGTGGTGGTCCCCAAGAAAAATGAGAAATGGTGGATTTGTGTTGACTACAGATCACTGTACAAAGTGACTAAGAAAGATCAGTTCTAACTTTCCTTCATTTATCAAGTTTTGGACACATTGTCTGAGAGGAAATACTTCTCCTTTTTGGATGGATTTAGTGGGTACAACCAAATCCATATTGGGGAAGAGGACCAAGACAAGACAACATTTACCTGCCCATGGGGAACATTTACCTATAGAGTGCTGCCCTTCAGGTTGTGCAACATACCAGCCACCTTCCAAAGGGTGGTGCTGAGTATATTTTCGGATATGATGGGGGAGGCAGTAGAGGTATATATGGATGAATTCACCATTTACAGAGAAACATTCGAAGAAGCAACAATGAATTTGGAACATGTGCTCCAAAGATGCAAAGATAACAACTTATCCCTTAGCAATGAGAAATAGTTTATAATTATGCATGAGGGTATAGTGCTGGGACATCATCTATCGATAGAAGGGATTCAAGTAGATCAAAAGAAGATAGAAGTGATTAAAGATCTACCCAGCCCAAAAATATAGAGGGAAGTAAGGAGTTTTCTCGACTCTACCAGGTACTCCAGGCGATTCATCGCCGATTTCAGCAAGATCGTCAAACCGCTACACAATCTACTGACGAAGGACCTAGAATTCATCTGGACAGAGGACTACAATCTGGTGTTTTAGACGCTAATGGATAAGTTAATTTCTACCCCAGTATTGCAAGGCCAAAATTGGGCTGTCCTGCTTCACATATATTGTGTCGCACCAAATAATGCAATTGGAGCGATCCTCGGGTAGAAGGATGATGAAGAATTCTACACAATTTATTATGTCAGTAATAATTTAGCAGGGGTTGATCTCAATTAAATTATAAATGGGAAAGAATTTCTCGTAGTGGTACACACCATCAACAAATTTCACCACTACATCATTGGGTACAAGGTGTTCATTCACATGGACCACGAGATCATCAGGTACTTAATGAGTACACCAGTGATCAATGGTAGGATAATCATGTGGCTTTTGTTGTTGTAGGAATTTGACATCACCATAGTTGAAAAACTCAAGAAGGACAATGTAGTTGTGGACTTCTTATCCAGACTAATCCTAGCAGATCATGCAATAGTAGAGAACCAATTCCCAGCGTCATCAGTGAATAGAAACCATGGTATGCGGACATCACCAATTATTTGGTCACTAGTATAACATCCCCTGCTCTTTCATACAGAGAGAAGCAAGGGGTGATTGAAAAGAGCGCTTTCTTTCAATGGATTGATGATCTCCTGTTCAAAATAGGGCCTGACCATATTGTGAGGAGGTGCATAGCAGAGTATGAATTCTCAGAGATACTCAAAGCCTATCACAATGAGCCATGTGGAGGACACTTCTTAGGGAGAAGGACTATGTATGAGGTATTACAAACTAGGTATTTCTAGCCCACTATGTTTAAAGATACAACTGCATACACCAAAAGGTGTGGCAAATGCCAAAGAATGGGAAAACCAACCCACAAAGATGAAATACCCCTTCAACCTCACATACACATTGAGAACTTCAATAAATGGGGTATTGATTTCATGGGACCCATCAACCCACCTTCAACTAGGGGAAGGTATATTCTAGTCTGCACAGACTATGTTACCAAATGGGTCAAATTCCAGGCACTAAGAGATTTTAAGGAGGTTACGGTAGCCAAATTCCTGTTCCCCCATATTTTCACAAGGTTTGGAGTACCCAAGGAAATTACAACAAACCAAGGACCTCAATTCACCTTTAGGTTAATCGATGAGTTGATGGAACAGTACAAGGTATGGTACAACAAAACTACCCCCTACTGTCCGTAGGTGAATGGGCAGGTGGAGGTAACCAATAGGGAAATAGAAAACATCCTATGAAAACCATGTAGCAGCATAAGAAGGATTGGGCCACAAGATTACCGAAGGTAGTATGGGTGTATAATACAACGTGGAAATCAACCACCAGCTTCACACCCTTCCAACTGGTATACAAGAAGGATGCAATGATGCCCATTGAATTTGAGTTTAAGACACTTGAACGGTGGTAGAAATGGACCTGAGCCTGAACAAAGCATAGAGGGGATGAATTCGATAGTTGAACCAAATGGACGAATTTTGAATGGACGCCCTCCAAAGAACAAAAATCATATAGAGGCAATGGAAGAAGTGGCATGACCACGCCATTAAAATGAAAAAATTCAAAGAGGGAGAATGGGTACTGTTTTATGATTCCAAATTCCAATAGTGGAAGGGAAAACTGATGCAAATATGGATGGGACCATACAATATGGTGGAAATAATAAAAAATGGTGCTATGCGGGTCAAGACAATTTATGGTAGTAACACCATTCTAACATCCAATGGCCACCGATTATGCCCATACCATAGGTCTGAAATCTTGTTGGTGGAATCCAGAACAGGTATGGGGAGACCCCATCCAAGTAAAAATTTTCTAGAATTCTCAACAACATGGTGGACACAAAGGTATCCACCAAGAAGAAATTAGTGTAGCTTCCTATTTTTTTTAGCTTATGGTATGTTTTGTAGGGACAACACCCGCATGCAAGCTACAGACATCCTAAGATCTAGGGCCTAATAGGCACATATTGTGTTTAAATACACTTTTCTTTTCTTTTTTTCCATTTTATTTTTGTAGGGAAATGGCCTGATTGCTCGAACAATAGGTATCTTGGAAATAAGGTCTAGACCGGCTCAACATCCATGAACCTACACAATATGAGGGTAATGTTGATCCAATCATGGATTGGGCACCAATTCCCCTCAAAGGAAAAAATTATGCACCCATGTGCTTGGATGAAGCAGACGCTGATGTAGTACAAGGAGGACTTTAGGAGGATTGATCAACCTCACATCAAAAGACACGTCAGTCATTGCTGGCTTTTCAATGATGAAGGAGATTCCTTACTCCGAAAGGGAGGTGCCTTACTCCAGAGGAGCGGCACCTTGATCCACCAAGGAAGAACCACCCTGGAGCATTCTTTCATTGGTAACATGAGGAGAGGTGCCTTACTCTAGTGCCTTAATCCGATGTCTTACTCTGGTGCCTTACTCCGACGCCTTACTCTAGCACCTTACCCCAAAGGAGCAATGCCTTGCTCCACCAAGGAGGCACTATCCTGAAGTATTATTTCATTGGAAGTATGAGGAGATGCACCTTACTCTGGTACCTTACTCTGGTGCCTTACTATGGCACCTTAATTTGGTGCCTTAATATAGAGTCTTACTCTGGAGGAGCGGTGCCTTACTCCACCAAGGAGGTAACACATCGAAGCGTTCTTTATGGTCAAGTGGCACCTTACGAAGGTAGGGACATTATTGAGGTAGATGCTTTAATGAATTTAATGAAGTAAGCACCTTATGTAAGTAGGTTCTTTACTAAGGAAGGCACCTTGATCCACCAAGGAGGCACTCCCTCAGGGTATTCTAAAAAAAAATCCAAGGGAGGCACCTTACTCCGAAGGAGCGACGTCTTACTCCGCAAAGGAGGCGCCACCCCAGAGCATTCTTTATAGTCAAGTGGCACTTTACTAAGGTAGTCACCTTACTCAAGTAGGTACCTTACAGAGGTAGGCACCTTACTCAAGTAGGCACCTTACTCAAGTAGACGCCTTACTTAAGTATGCACCTTACTGAGGTAGGTGCCTTACTCAAGTAGGTGCCTTACTCAAGTAGGCACCTTACTGAGGTAGGCGCATTCCTCAAGTAGGCACCTTGATTAACTCAAAAAACATGCACAACTTGGCAGTATGTGGAGCAGTCGAAGCCAACACCATCATCTCACGTGATGGAAATCCGGAAGCACTCAAAAATATTTTGAAATCATTGGGTAGGATATTTACATGTCCCAATGCCAAATGTCAAGGAGATATGCATCCGAACCTGAACCAATAGGATCCACCACATTTTTTAGCGTAGGACCTCGAGCGAACTAAGAATGCACTACCCAAGGTGATGTAATCAGCACATGGGAAAAATATTATCAAGTACCAATTCGGTATACTCCATGCAACATAAAATGACCAATCAGGTATGCGCATGATTTTCTTTAGATATATATGTAATTTTTCATATGATATGCTTCTCTAAAAATAATTTCGGTGCAATAATTGAATTCACCCCTCATGCCTAATATGTCGTACTAGAAGTTAATTCGGGTGGCGTACCTTGCCAACCCAATGCAGAAACAATTTCCAGAGTTAGACGTATGATTTTATGAAAAAGTACCTTACTAAGAGAAGGGTATCAAACCAGTTGAAACCAACAGGGAATTCACCATGGGTGGAATATCGAAGAATCATGCGCACAAAAATCATGAGCCTAGCGGCACTAAGGGGATTAGAGGAGAAGTCCACAACCAATTCGAAGCACTTGGGTGGATGAATTACTGTCGCCTGGTCAGTCAAGACTAGGACGTAGAAGTGACAGAAATTTACTATTGTTGTGAGCAGAGGAGTTTTATGATTGCGCAGATTGGAAATTCCATTAACTCTAGAGCACATCGCTCATGTCATCGGCATCCCCTTTATCGTGGAATGTACGTATAAAGATGACGTGGCAAAGAAGTGCACATAAGTGTTACTCATGATGAGGTAAAATAATGTCCTCATTTTGGCATAAAAATGTTATAGTGATGCATTAAAATGATACTTTAGTATTATTTAAACATGTTTAATATGTCTAATTAGTTTAACTAGTTTCAAGATGTTATATTTGTTGCTTTTTTATATTCTCATGCTTTATGCCAAGTTTTGTGCAAAACTTTCTTAATCTGGTGTCTTAAATATGCATTACTAATGCTTTCATGGTAAGCAAGAAAATGATGGAGAATCTTCAATGCATCATTCTAAGATAGGTCATCAAAGGACACATCAGCATGACTTGGAGGCTTCTCACGACACTATGGAAATAGTCAGCGCCAAGATTCAAGGAGAATGATATGCAACCATTCATGGAGCGGAAAGAGTCAGACTTTGTGATTAAATGAGACACCAAAATTCATGCCCAAAGACCAGGAAGACAGAAAGAATGGACTGCATGTGTTTCACAACCACTTCTATTTGCAGTCAGATTCGGAACAACCCAGATATGAAGAAGAATATGACAATGCAACCTTCAAAAATAGCCAAGAATTCGTGGGATATGTCTTCTCCTCATTTCAGCATCTGCATGATACAGTTTTACCATTTCAAGGATTCGGATAAGAATAAACAATTGTAATAACAACTCATTGCTGATTTTTAGATAGCTTGTTATTTTTCTTGCAAATATGGATAAGCATAGGCGGGATTTTAGATTGTAGTTGTTATTCAAACATGAATAAATACCTCTTCATTTAGCAGAGTAAGGAGTTAGAGGGAATAGAATCAGAATAGAGTAGGAGATTTGCAGCCCCTTCTTGAGGGCAGGTGTAAGACAATTCTGTTATGAATCAAATATGAAGACACATTGAGTTTTCCATAACCTTGTGAGCTTCTCTTTGGGAGTTTTGCCAGGAGGAGTAAGGGCCCGCTCCAACTGGAAAATACTATTTTTTTGTTATTCATTTATTATTTATTGAATGTATGTGTTGTTTAATATTTTTCTGTGATTAAAATTACTGAATGTATTGTTTCTTGGATTAAGTCTTTTGCAGCTGCAAGTTTATGTTTTCCTTGTTCATTGCAATGCTTAGTTGATTATTATTTTTATTTGTTTTATTGCTTTCAGCATTTTCTTTCAAATATTTTATTTTAGTATTTGCCTTCCAACATTTTATTTCCAACATTGTGTGTGCACAAACTTGAACATATTTTCTGTTGCAGACAAATTTAGGCATTGACCCGTATTTGACAAATTAATGAGAAGGTGTGATATTGTTTTCTCAAGCTAATGAGAGGAAAATAAATGTGTCCTGAGTGTTGGAGTACCAGCTCTTTGAGCTAACTGGTCCCTTCACAATAACAGGTGAGAGGTTCATTAGAGGGGGAGGTTAGTGACAGACCTGAGGAATTGAGAGACCAATATTTTACCCATCATTTTGGCATTGTTGCCGAGGAGAAACAGTGCAAGTAGAAACTACTCTTTAGCTTGTCTTTTGGAAAAAAATTTGACCATGCCATATAGGAGCTGAGTAACCACACTCCCTCACACTATAGCGGTCTGAGTGGCCTTGTGCAACACATTTATCTAATATTTGGTTAAATAAACTGTTCCAGTGTTGTAGTCTTGTGTAGATTTTAATTCTTTTTTGTTAAAAAAATCAAAAAACTTTTGCACAATCAAAATAAAAATTTACAGATCAATGGTGATCCTAGAGTTTTGCCATATTGCTTAACGATTGTTAGGATTTACCGCGCTAAACCGCAACCTAGCAATTCTTAGCCTACAAAGAAAATAGTTGATCTCATTAGAGGTGATCCTACCTGACAAGTAGTTGATCTGCTAAGTTGTACACTTCCTGTCTTGTTGTGCAAACCAAAAACATGTTTAGTTAAATTGTCTTTTTTGCTTTTTGAAGTTTGATCAGGATGTATGAATATACCTTATGATAGGAGGTAGATTCATAAGTACCACCAGTAGAGGAAGAACCACCACCACCACAAATCCCCCAAGCCGGTATAGATGGTCAAAGGAAGAGATTGTTGATTACCTCTCATACTTGAGAAGAATGGAATTCCAGAAGATAACACCAGCCTCAAGAGATAACAACATCAGCTTCATAGAGCACACTAAAATACTTGAGGCTAAAATAGCAGAATTGCAAGCAGAATTTAAAAAGCAAATACTACACATTGCACAATTACATTTACAATCAGCAGCAAGCAATGTAGTTCAAGAAAGAATGCCTTGTGATTCTTCTACCTCCCTTGATGAATTCCACCAATTTGGATAGCCTTCCCTTCCATTTATTCAAACTGTACCCAATAAGGTTGAAGTACCCCTATCTAGTAACCTACCATATGAGTCTGTAATACCTTTGCAGTATCATGCTCCTTCTAGAGAACAATATTTCCAAGCTGGATAAAATCCTAATATCTCAAAAATATCAACCAATTCAATGTTCACAAATTTGATGAAGTCAATTTTTTTAGTGTTCATCTTTGTCATGATAACATGTGGATGGTCATATTTTTCTACCCTTGATGAATTGCCAGTTTTTGAGCTGATTTCACACTTAAAGTTTTAAGCATATCGTGAGGAAGGACCATGCTTTCTCTATGGTGATGGTTTTGTGAGATATGTTGCATTACAATAAGGGAGTACTCAGTGGCATCAGAAGCACACTTATAGAGTAGTGGCAATTCAAAAAACTCACTGGTTTTGTAGCTTTTAAAAAAAGGTATGGATATCCCAAAAAACTTGGACAGTAATGAGTTTCTTGACATATGGTATGATGTTGTTTCCCAAGTTTCAGAACATTTTAGAAATTATTTTGATATAATGGAAAGGTCCATACAGACTCAAGAGCATGTTCTGACATCATTTGTACCTTCAACCATGAAAAAAAAGAATAAATCTGACTTTGAAAACTTTCTCGAAGGTAAAGCTAGATAGGGTATGGGTGAAAACTAGCTATGTTGGTAGTCATGTGGGTGAAACCAACTTTGCTAGAAGTCACATGGGTGAAAACTACCATAGTTGGCAGTCATACTCTGATATAAAAAAAATGATGAAAAAAGAAATTAAAGAAAGAACAGTTGGCAGTCATGAGGTTGAAAAACAGCTTTGTTGGCAACCTCATGGGTGAAAATCAACTATAGGAGCTGAAAAAATTACACAAAGATACTGATCACGTCTACAAGGAGAAGTAGCCACAGAAAATCACTACTGAAGAGGGCCCAATTCATCTACAAAGCATCGAGTAGTTAGCGGTAACATGTATGCATCTTGTTTTCTAGTTTAGATTTATTTAGCATATGTAAATATGTGTACACTAGTTACTTAAGTATCCTTTTCCTAAGTCAGCATCAATGGATATTTGAATCAAATTTTATGAGATAGATGCACATGAAAAAATTTTGTATCAAACAAGCTTGATGCCAAAAAAAATACTAATGCAATGAATCATGTGGATAACAACAGTGTTTGTGATATGGAAGTGCATAATGATTGTGAAAGTTTGAAGTAAGATCATTGAGGCTATAACAGTAAAACCAATATGAATATATAATCCTTTCACATTGTTAGACTAGTTTACTCTAGACACAAGGTCATTACATTCCATTTCAAAGTGAGAGAAGTACTCAAGTAACATGATATCAATGGTATTTTTTGCATCTACTCAGTGATCTGCAAGAGCTAAAGCATCCACTTTAGTCCTTTTTTAATTTTAAAGTTTACTACCTCCTTTACTTAAAATGGAAAGTGCAGGAGATACAACAACAAGAAGGCAACCTACCAATAATGAAAAGTCATGAGGATATGACTTAGCTTCAACAGGGGACCTCTTATTGAAGGAGAAAAGTCATTTGGACAGCCTCGGTTGTAGCACATGAATATGGTGGAACCAATATCACATACGATAAACCATATTTTTCACTTAAAATGTCATTCCTTTTTGTCCTAGAAGTAATTTATGCAAATATGTATTGATTGTGCTTCCCTTCTATTATCTTCCATTTCATTCCTCATATTGATTCTCTTTCACAAATCTAGATCGAAACATTAATGTATGGCTCCTCTTCCCAACAACTCCATGCATAATACAGGAAACTCTCCCAGAAGCATTAAATCAACATTTGAATACAAGTAACAAAGGAGTGTGACATTATTAAAAAAAAAAATGCCATACAAGATATATTGTACATGAAGAAATATTTCAATACTTTCATCAATCATTTCACAAGGGATGTGAAATAAATTCAGTAAGGGGGAAAATAATAAGTGATTTCCATATTTCCATGTCCTCATATAAACATCCACCATACAACTATGTATCTTCCATACACTTTCCCCATTCAACCATTATTCCATTTACGAGCCATTCATTCATTATAAATCATTATAGCACATGATGTATGTATCTTGTATATTCTTATTGTTATGATTTAAAGGTTATGATTTTTAGATGGAATAACATGGTTACATATGTTTTACTGATTTAGATAAGATGCAAAATATTTTTAGGAAGTTTCAGATGATACATATGGCCAAGAATCTGATATTGTATAGTATGTGAGGTAGCTCAACTTGTAACTGATGATTGACCTGCTCTGTTGTAATAACATATAGATAAGATGAAATGGATATTCTAAAAACACCCTAGAATTTTCTCACAACCAAATTCATATTCAAATTCTACTATTTCAACTTCAGACAATTGAGCTTACATTCTCACAAGGTCAATGTCAAGGAGAATAAGACAAATCTGTCCTACATAAATTGTCTAAATGAAACTGCTTAGTTATCCATTTTTATGAAACCAATATATAAACCATTTCTGGTTTTTGTTGTCCTCTATTTTCCCAAGATACCCTCAAAATTTCATCTCAAAAAAACATCATATGCAAAAGTTATGGCCAAAATACAGTTCAGTATTTTCACTAAATTTGCACAAAAACAAAATTCATTTTGAAGGTATGAATCTGTTTGATGATTTGTGAAATGTTTGACATAATGCTTCATCCAAATGAAGATATAAATAGGAGTGCAGTGGAAACAAGCAATGGTCTGAATACAATTTCAAGTATTATACCATCAATTGGTAGCATGGGAGTTCTATGAGATGGCCAACAAGTTTTGGATAAGATGTGGTGCACTTGGGCATGGGCAATGGTTTGTACCTATCACTTTATGCTCTATTCAAAAGAGTGCAGTTATATATGGAGAGGTTGGAATTGTAGTTAATTCCTCATCAAAGTATGCCAAAAGACATAAGTTTCATGAACAACAATGATAACAACATATGCACAAACTAGATTTTATGAAAGCAATTATCAGGTGAGAACCAAACTTTGTAGCCATTTGTTGAACATTCTTTAGGTTTGTACCATTATGGACATAAAATAGTATGGAGATCCATCAAAGAATAGTTAAAAATGGTATTTTATCAAATATTGTGAAAGTGGATGCCCTGAATGAACATATAGATGTTACTGAAGTTGCATTAATATTTTCTGTGGAAGAGATATAGAAATTAGATAAGGATTCGTTGGAATATGCAAAGTTGTATAGATGCTTTTCAAGCTGGAGTATTCAATGTAGTTACAACGTTACAACATATTGTTCAAATGAATACTAAATATCATTTTTATCTCCATGAAATGTCCACTCAATATAAGTCTGTTGGTAATTCCACATGCACCAATACTGCTCTCTCAGAGTATTAATACCAAGACTGTAAAAAAAATGAGTGTCTACAAAGCAGAGCACATTAACTGGTTTTCAGCTATCACCTTCAAGGTTTTTATGAATAGTCAACACAAAGATTCAAGGAGAATGATATGCAACCATTCATGGAGTGGAAAGAGTCAAACTTTGTGATTAAATGAGATGCTGAAATTCATGCCCAAAGACCAAGAATACAGAAAGAATGGAATGCATGTATTTCACAACCACTTCTATTTGCAATCAGATTTAGAACAACCCAAATATGAAGAAGAATATGATAATGCAACCTTCAAATAGCCAAGATTTCATGGGATATGTCTTCTTCTCATTTCGGCATCTGCATGATACAGTTTTACCATTTCAAGGATTCAGATAAGAATAAACAATTGTAATAACAACTCATTGCTGATTTTTAGATAGCTTGTTATTTTTCTTGCAAATATGGATAAGCATATACGATATTTTAGATTGTAGTTGTTATTCAAACATGAATAAATATATCTTTATTTATTAGAATAAGTAGTTAGAGGGAATATAATCAGAATAGAGTAGGAGATTTGTAACCCCTTCTTGAGGGCAGGTGTAAGACAATTCTGTTATGAATTAAATCTGAAGACACATTGAGTTTTCCATAACCTTGTGAGCTTCTCTTTGGGAGTTTTGCCAGGAGGAGTAAGGGCCCGCTCCAACTGGCAAATACTACCCTTGTTTGTTGTTTCATTTATTGTTTATTGAATGTGTGTGTTGTTTAATATTTTGTCTGTGATTAAAATTACTGAATGTATTGTTTCCTAGATTGAGTCTTTTGCAGCTGCAAGTTTATGTTTTCCTTGTTTCATTGCAATGCTTAGTTGATTATTATTTTTATTTGCTTTATTGCTTTCAGCATTTTCTTTCAAGCATTTTATTTCAATATTTGCTTTCCAACATTTCCAACATTGTGTGTGCACAAACTAGAATAGATTTTTTGTTGCAGATAATTTTAGGCACTGGCCCGAATTTGACAAATTAATGAGAAGGTGTGATATTGTTTTCTCAAGCTAATGAGAGGAAAATAAATGTGTCCTGAGTGTTGGAGTACCAGCTCTTTGAGCTAACTGGTCCCTTCACAATAACAGGTGAGAGGTTCATTAGAGGGGGAGGTTAGTGACAGACCTAAGGAATTGAGAGACTAAAATTTTACCCATCAGCTCGAAAAAGGAAACATCCCATGTGACCAACACGAGCTCCTAAATAAGAGACTTACGATGCACCTGAGGAAGATCTTTGATCAGGTTGCAAGATACTTCACATGCACTGAGAATTATTTGCACCTGAATGTGAACCATATGCAGTTTTTGAACCATCTTGTGCATGGGCAAGAAATTAACATCCCATTATACCTAGAAAATACCCTATAGGATGAGACATCATGATATCAAAGAGGTATGGTCTATACCCTAGCCCACCATGGACTAATTACAACCTTGACACACCATGTAGAGGAGCACAGGGGAAGCTCGTTGATGGCTGGGCCTAAACACTCTAGTGTAAGAGAGCAGGTAGCAATCGAAGCAGAACAAGAGGCCGAATTACAAGGAGCAGTTGAAGAAGTTAGGGATGAACCTTTCGATGCATCATAGTAGGCATTGGATGACCAAGAAATAGGAGTAATAGCTATGGGGGATCTTCGATCAGAGGAACATATCCCTGGATCGTCTAACAGGGAGGCAACCTTTGTGGTAAAGGAAGACCTCCCCACACAGGCCGTCGTAATACTAGAAAGGAAAAAGGGGAATGCACCCCAAAAAAATTATAATAGGGTCAAAAGAAAGGCTAGAGTGACATTTTTTGAACCTAACCCCCATTCAGATGAAGAATGGGAAGCAGGCATGTGGGTCATCATTGAGCGAAAAAAAAAATTTGAACAGCTTCGTAAAGAGTTTGAGGAGGCAAAAGGTAGCTAGGAAAGCTACCAAAAAGGTCAAAAGAGGACCTGGAATCTGTGTGAACCCTATGATGGATGATAAATTTTGGGAGATCCATGGTTCGTCATAGGGTCGGCCTTCCAAGATGAGGAAATGGTTGGAAATATAGGGGGTATATGGACCAGAGGCAGAGACAGCAGCGATCATGGAAGAAAACGTCAATCTCACCCCCAAAGAACTTCGGTTGTACAAGGTCAGCATGGTTGTGTAGAAGAGGGATGACTCTAAAATTTCCTTTGGAGATCTACACCCTCAACATGCTAACTTGTGGTAGGAAGCAGAGGCAACCTTCCAAAAGGGAGCGATAATTATGGTTGCAAAACCCAGCACAAGTGTTGGACCAAGCATGATGGGGAGGCATAGCCAGTGTAACAAGAAGCCGATGTAGAACGAAGGCCAACCCAGCATAGCCAGAAGCTAGTGTAGTCGAAGGATGGCATAACACAGGGATGCCCTGCAACAAACTAGGGCCCCTCAATAGAAACAAAATCCTCAAGATGGAGAGAAATCCAAGGCCACCAGTGAGAAAAGGAAATAAGAAATAGTAGCCTACGTAGAGGAGGTGATTACAAATTTTAGGTGCCACGAGGGCATGGCATATATTAGACATGGAGGATGATGAAAACCAGATATGCTCACATTTTTGTATATGTACTAATGATTTTTGCATGGAAATATATCATGAGTTGTATAGTTTTATGAAACATTATGTTTTATTTATTGAAATCATGTGTATTATCTAATCAATGCGTGAAGTGTATTTTGTGTAGTTATTTCCTTTATTTTATCATATTTTTCTTAGTCGAGGTCCTACATGGACCTAGCATGGTTCCACTCAATCATATGAAGGCATACGGAGGTAGGCACCTTTCTAAAGTAGACGCCTTACTGAGGTACGTGCCTTATTAAGGTAGGCACTTTATTGAGGTAGATGCCTTACTGAGGTAGGGGCCTTACTGATGTAGGTGCCTTACTAAAGTAGACATCTTACTGAAGAAGGCACCTTACTGAAGTAGGTGCCTTACTAAAGAAGGTGCCTTACTAAAGTAGGTGCCTTATTGAGGAAGGTGCCTTACTGAGGTAGGCACATTACTCGAGCGGATGCCCAGATTATGCACA
Source organism: Wollemia nobilis (assembly GCA_028583015.1). Classification (NCBI taxonomy): domain Eukaryota; kingdom Viridiplantae; phylum Streptophyta; class Pinopsida; order Araucariales; family Araucariaceae; genus Wollemia; species Wollemia nobilis. The sequence goes on along the minus strand of JAQPPZ010017176.1, from coordinate 637,891 downwards.
TTGACCAAACGACTGAAGGACCCTATTGACCATAGTTCCACATCATCTATGAGAATCCACTGATGAATGAGCTATCCCAACCAGGGTGGATGAATGTGCAACCACTCACGAAGCATAATCGTAATGAAACATAAATATCCCAATTGCAAGGAAATGATGAAGAGTTGATCATCGTGCGTCGGCTACAGTAATTGAACTATCCCAATTTAGACTATAATCACGATTCCTATTGTAATAGAACTGTAACATGAAGTCCTATGTCTGGTATATAAACACACAAAATTCTCTATAGAAGGGGAAGCAAAATTCAAAGAATATTTACCGCATGTAATATTTCATTGCATTGTTAATAAAAAGCTTTAGCGTTCTTTATCAACAAGTTGTCTGTGTGCTTTGTTGGATGGGATCTACTGGAGCTTGGGCCCACTCCAAGCCAGTATTCCTCCCCCACTTAGTTATTTTTTATAGATTTAATTATGCATAGTAGTATATTCATTTCCTAGATTAAAGTTAATTATTTGAGAGTTGTGTTCTTTTTATGTTAGGCATGTTATTGCTTTCAGTGTGTTGTGTTTACTTCTGCTCATTTTATTTATGTTTAATTTTTCTTGGTATGGACGAATAAAATGATGTTTTATAAACACCCCCAATGGTAGTTAATGGATTCATCTCAAAAGTGGTAATGTGAGTGGTCTCAATCGTGGCACTTCAAAATTCTACGAGCTCTCGGGTTGACAATTTAAATGCGAGTGTTGTGACAAACTTAGGATAAAATTAACCAGTGTTTGGAACCCAAAAAATATCTCTATTCATGCACTTATGGGTCTATAAGATCACCACGCTATCAATTATGAGGACATCAATTATCATATAGCCTAAGTATTAGCTTAGGCATATTTTATTATTCTTGCTAATAATGTGAGCCTCCTTTGCTCATGCTAGCTTCTAGTTGGCAGGTTGCTTTCAAAAACCTCCTAGTTGTTAGTTGTTAGCACCTAGTTAGAATTATTTTATAATTTATCTGACTAGGTGTTACATTTTTTAGGATCTTGTTAGCTATCTAAAGTAATTTAGCTTCTAGTTGCAACTTATCTTGAAGGAATTGTTTCATCTTGCAAGACGTTCTTATTGCAAGTTGTGAGTGACTAGACAAGTAGTATCACTAGGTCTAATGGATTTTGTTAGTAAAATTGTGGTATAATACTTCTTACTATTTTCCCCTTAATATGTCCCCATTTGAAGTATTGCATGGTAAAAAACCTCCATTAATCATAGACTATGTTTTAGGATCTTTCAGTGTTGCCCAAGTAGATGATTTATTACAACAATGACAAATCATGCTTTAGCTTCTTAAGGATAATTTGACCTAGTCGAGACAGTATGAAGCAATAACAAAATTTACATCATTCTGAATAATAATTCAATATAGGATATATGGTCTTTTTAAACCTAAAACCTTACAAGTAATTGTCCTTAAAGACTAATTCTAATCAAAAGTTGGCTCCTCAATTTTATGGTCCCTACAAGGTGGTTTGTAGTAGTGGTTATGTAGCATACCACTTGGAGCTTCCATCATCTTCCCACATCAATCTATTTTTTATGAATCATGTCTCAAATAGGTTATTGGCCAAAATATGTAGTCCTAGATAGAGTTTACATTACTCGATGAAGAAGGTCAAATCACTGTTTAGCTATAAGCAATTTTATAATATAGAGTTCATCATATTCAATATTGAAAAATTTAGGAGTTTCTCATCAAGTGGTAGGACTTTCCATAATAAATTGCGACATGGTATCCTAAGAGCATTTTCTAGTATTTCCAACTTTGATAATAAATATTCCTAAATGGGGGAGCCATGTAACAGTCCCAATATAGCCATCGCAACTAATTTTTTTTATTATCCTAGGCCATAGATTTAGCTAGCCATCCCTTAAGCATTAGGGTTAGGTTAATATTTATTTCATATATAAAAATAAAGAATCTTTTATTAGTTTGGATCATAAAATAATTTAGATTTAAGTCACCTCGATGCAAATATGAGACTCCACCCTCTCAAATTGGCTATGAGAACTTGCCCTCTCTAAGTGGCTATGGATTTACTATTGCATTGATTTATTTACAGATTTGATATTTGCATATTCCTTGTGGAAATTGATTGCATATTTTTCATGGCATTTGAATCTAAATTATTATTGGTTGCATGCTACTAATAATAGTTCAATTTTGAAATGTTGGTGCAACTATTAAATATTTATGTGGTATTGTAACACTCTAGATAAAAAAATCCAATCTTCCCAAAGTTGATAAATCCATTGTAGAAGAGGAGTATTGATGGAATTGACAACAACTTCATATTTGCAAGATAAAATATCAACTGTCAAAGTCTCTTTTTCTTTCTTATATTCAATGACAAAATCATAACCCAAGATCTTGATCATCTATTTATTCTATCTAAGATAGGAGATATATTGATCTAAGAAATTCTTAAGGTCACTATGCTTAGTCTTGATGATGAAACAATTCCCCAACAAATAAGGCCTTATTTCTATATGGCATACAAAATAGATAATATTTCCTTCTCATAAGTGGAACATCCTAAATTCTTGTCTAAAAGTTGCTTACTTTCAAAGGCTAATTAGTGACCATCTTGCATCAAAACAACTCCAATAGAAGTAACAAAATCAATGATAAAATGTTTGCTAGTCAAGAATGGCCAAAACAAGAGAGGTACACATAGCTTCCTTGATTGCTTGGAAATCTTGACAAGTGGCTTCAAATCAAATAGAGGCATTTTTTATAGTGAGGGTGATAATCTTATCAGAGTTGTAGATAATTCTTGTATGGTAACATATGGAGTCCTAAAAATCCATAGATTTGTGTAAGGGATTTGTAAAATGGCCAACATTGCATAGCTTCATTTAGGCCCCTTCATATTTTTTTCCCTTTGTAATACATGAAGAACTTTGTCAATATGAACTATATGATCCTTCTATAACTTTTTATAAATTAAAATATCATCAAAGAAAACTAGTACAAACTTATAAATAAAAGAATAAAAAATAGAGTTCATTAGACTTTAGAAAGTGGAATGAGCATTAGTGAAACCAAAAGATATGATTAGGAAATCATAATGACCCTCATGTGTATGAAAAGCAATTAAGGAATATCCGCCTCTAACCCTAATTTGATGAAACACAAAATGCAAGTCTAGTTTTGTAAAGTATCTAGAACCATGAAATTCATAAAATAAATCATATACAATAGGGATAGAAAACTTATATTTGATAGTATTTAGAGGATTAAAATTAGGAAACATGTTGCATGAGTTAACCTTACTCATACCATCATTGTCAAAGAGGAATTTGGACTGATGCTTGGACAAATGATTCCTTACTCCATCATTTCCTAGACTAGATTCTCAATTTTTGACTTTTGAGGATGGAGATAGTAGTAAGGAAACACATTAGGAGGTTGAATTCCTATAAAAATGTGAACGTATGATCATATATGTGCTTTTTAGGTAGACCCATGATTTTACTAAAAGTTATCTCATAGTTATCCATAATATTTTGTAAATCCAAAGGAGGAGCTAGAAGAGGCAGATCCAAGGACTAAACCTTCATGAAATTTACTTGGTCATAGAATCCACAAACACCTTTCTTAAATATATTTTCCATATTATAGGGAGGGGGTTGGATTCCTTGGATACAAATGACCCTTCCATTCTTTTTCTAGTTGACATAATTTTTGTCAATTAATAGTAACATCAACATTCTAAGAAAGTCATTGTTCTCCCAAGATAAACTCTAAACTACATAGGTTTATGGAAAAGAGATTTTCCATCCAAGTAGAATCCTCTATTTGGATGCTAACTCTATTAATTTGACCCATGCAATAAGCATTACCTATTTACAATTAAGACTTGAAATCTATCTTGATCTAAAGTATTCATATACAAGCCCAACGAATTTGCTATCTTACTATCTATAAAGTTAAGTACCCTACCTAAATCTATTAACACATTGACACAATATCATTTAATAAATACTCGTACCTTGAAAATACGGTGATATTGGAGCCCCATAACTGATGAGAAAAAAGCGCTATGATATCATCCTCATGTTTCACTTCATCTACATTTGTTGTTTGCTCTTGCTATAATGAATCTTCATCTTCATATGTTGTTATATCTTCATCTTCCACTTGAAAGTTATGATGTTACTTACAAGCCTAATATTGGGGATGGTGAGAATAATATTTGAAACAAAAATTCCTTAGCAACACTCAATAATATGGTAAGGATGACAAGAGTTGAAGTCACATCTATATTGAAGACCTAAATCACAGAGATTTTATTATGCCACTAAAGTTATACATTGAGCATCATTAAGAGTATTGGGGAAAAGCATGTTAAGTTATCATATAATTGTATTCTTAAGACCATGGTGAAAGGCTAAGATCACCATCAGTAGATTCAGTTGATGGATGTAGGTGAGAAGACTAGTGAACTCAAAGCACTACTTCTCCACTATTCTTGTTTGCTTTGTTTGCATAAGATGGACCATATATGTTATAGAAGATCCTTTATAAAATATTCAAAGAAATAATTCTTTGAATTCAAGCCATAAAATAGGACCACAATATTGGTGAAGCTGCCACAACAACCATTAGTGTGTTTGAATTCCCAACATATAAACTACTAGTGTGACATGACCAACTTTAGGAACATGTTCCAAGCATATAAGGCTATGCATTTTGGCCAACCACCCTCAAGGATTGGGATCTTCAAAGGTGGGAATACTGATGTAGGGGAAAATAAATTCATGAGGCCAATCAAGAAAATTAGAAGCAACTCCTACCATGGAATCCATATCAGAAGCAAAGCCTAGGTTTTAAGCACTTATAACTTAAGGACTATGACTAGATGGAAATTATGGAAGAACACTAGTATTTTTTTATTGATGAATGATTAGACTATTGATCAATAGTTTTTTGTAAACCTTGGACAAGAAGAGGCCTAACATTGGATATTTGTAGAACTCTTTTGATGTTATCCAATGTCTTTGCAATGGAAGCAACTGAATGGTTTTGTTTCTTCTTGATTCAAAAGATATACACACATATTAGGATCAATAGTATTGGGAAGAGGATTACCAATTGGAGGGGTAGTGGGAGGAGTGACCAAGGGAGGTCTATTGTAAGTTGGAGAGAAAGAACCTGACGTGTTGTGTAGGGGCAAAGCCATGCTATCTAAGGAAGAAAGAAGATGTTGGAAAAAAATATAATTGATATTTAGGGAAGTGTTGTGATCCTTACCAAGATTTTTGGGTTAGAACTTCTTTATGCTCATACACACATCCTCTAAATGAACATATTGTAATTAATGTTTGACTCATGACCAATTAGAAATGGTAGTAGTTTCATTCATGCACTAGGGACAATTAAAAAACTTAAAAAATACTTAGAATGCTACTAAAAATTATTGATACAAATACCTCTGATATTGATCATCTTGAAAAGATGATTGCAAAGAGATAGATATCCTACAAGGGTAGTTGGATACATGCCTTCCAAAAAATATTGTTAGATATACACCTTTTTTTCACCATCTCAAAGAGATGATAACAATAATATAGGTCTCTCACAAGGGTCTACCAACACCTAATACTCTTTTTTTTATCAATTTCATTAAAAGGATGTAATAACAATGAACTAATAATATTCTAAAATATAATTATATTAGAAGATGGATTAGAAATATTTATGAAAATGTTGTAGGAAATAGGTGGCAACAATGTTTGGTAAAGGTTCAAGAGTGGTTTGCATGTCCTTCTCTTACCAAATTCACACGCCATAGGGATTCAAGATCAATGCTCTAATATAACTTGATATAAATTAACTTTAAGAACTATCTCATTAGTAGTAGCAATTTACTAATGTGCAAATAATATTACCCAAATTATGATAATCATTCAAATCTAATTCAAATTAATACAAATCCTTAGCCACTTAGAGGATAAAGTCTCATAGCCACTTGGAGAGGATGAAGAATCATATGCATAGTAGACACGAATCAGACTCAAAGTTGAAATATGATTCCAACTACCACATAACTCTTACTATTTATATATTAAATCAACATTAATCCTAACTCCACTGCTCAAGGGTCGACTATTTAAACCTAGGGCACAAGATGATAAAAATAAATATAATTGATGTGGCTATATTGGAGTTGTAAAAACAAATCCATCATGTGCCTTCAAGAAAGGTACCATGGTGGGTCCTCTTTATAATGACAAAGAATGGATAAGTAACACATGTGGCACTACTATGACCACTGGTTGATATTAATGTAATATTTATAGTAGGAAGGATCATGTGTTTGATCCCTTCTTACTACCATTTTGTAAAGGAAGGAATAAAATATCTATAAATGTACAAAGAATGTTTTTTCTTGTTTTGATGGATTGCCCATCGAATTTCAAGGATTTGTGGGTTGTTTTTATCAACTGAGAAACTATATCCTATTGGTGAGTGCACCTTTGCTAAGCCATTGGTAACTTAGTGGACCATAGTTCAATTTGAGCAGGGCATGTTCGTTTTCTTCTCTTCTAGAGTAATACGGAGCTTATTACTTTTGTTGATGATTTTCATCCCACATGTTCAAGGGAGGATCATTGGTTAGAGAAATGCTCTTCATAGGTAGGTGACTAAGGTTCGATTCTTGCTTGTAATTTTTTAAAATAAACTTGAATGGGCACTTTTCTTTGCAAACATGGCACCCCTATGTGCCATGTATTTAAATTATTTTTATAAATACATATCCTATGTCAATCCATATGGAACACTTATCACAGTCACACTAGAACAATAAAGTTGAGGTGGTAGAGAATAAGTGGACACTAGTGAATAATATAGTGCAAATTGGTACTAGCAATTGGATGTTATTTAACTAAGGTTTGGAGATTTAATTTTTGACATTTTGAGACCCATTAGGGATTTTTATTTTAGAGGATAAGAAATTTTACACACAAATTTTTTTTGATCCTATTTTGATCAAATCACATGATTTTTCAAGCTCTATGTGCTAGGGGTATCAATTCATAAACCTATTATGGTGTTAGGGGTAAAATTGTGTAATATGGATCACAAATCCCTAGTTACTTATCTTAATGAGAAAAAATATAGTAATTGATCAACTCAAATGATTGCCCTATTACATAGTAATAACTTGTGGTGCATATTTGAAGAAGATAAAGTAGTTGTTCTTGATGAAGAAGCCCTCCATGAAAGAGAATAAGAGGCTCTTGGCCTATTTTCCTTCTTGATTAAATGAGAGTTAATTTTCCACATCAAACAAGAGAGTGACCATATCAAGATATGGTCAAAATTGCATGAGTTATTTGGGAAATTTGATACTATTGATTTAATACACTTGGAATTAAAGTTATCCTATCTTAAATTAGCCGAGTTTGATAATTTTAAGGATTATATTGCAAGATTCAAGATATTGAGAATAAATATTACCTATTTTAGAGGTAAAAAGAATGATGATGTAGAATGTATGAAGAGTTCCCTTGTTAAACTATCCCCTTCTTTATAGATGTTTAACCTCAAGGTTCATATGATTCCTATGTTATTACAATCTCAAAATACTTACTCTTGATCAACTTTTATCTCCCTTAGTTAATTTTTAGGTCACAATGAGTAATTATGTTGGCACTCCACCAATATAGGCTCATGTAAAGTAGTTCAAATATAAGAAGGCTAAGACCCAAGGGCCCAAGGTCTAGGCTAAGTATTCAAATAGGTTGAATACCATTTTTAAATACTTTAAAGGAGGGACACCAACAAAGAATTGCTTGCTAAAATTGCAAAGGATTGAAACTAAGTTTCTTAAGATCAACAGATTCCTTCTAAATGATAAGGAAGAATTTGAAGGATTTGCCTCAACTATAGACACACATAAGAGCATCTATTATGGTGGGAAGATATTATTGTCCCTTATTACTTCTCTTTTTATCCCCTTAGTTTAGATTATGGGGGTTTGTTAAAATTATAATTTGATTCATTTACAAGGCTAAAATTATATAATGTAATATTATATAGGCCTAGAGGCATTTCTTTATTCAATGTATTGAATTTATTTTTATATATTCTTATGTAAGCCCTATGGGTTGTAGTTAACTTGGTTATGGTTAAACCTTCTTTATAACTTTTAACTAACCTTAGTCCCTCTTGTTATGTTAAGTTAGGTTAAATTTACTTATGTTTAGGATTTTGTTATTAGTATAAATACCTCTCACAACTCCTCATTTGATTATTGGGGTGTTGTGTATCTTATCTATGGATAATATAGTGACTATTTATGGTGCATATGGGCACCCCCTATTTTTTGTCTTATCTCCTTTTCTTTCGTCCTTTTTTGTTATCCATATAAGATTTAAGTGGAGGGATTGTTTTTCAAAAATATGAGAATATATTAGGTAGCTAAACTAACATTAAAATATTTAATCAAATTTTGGATTAGTTATTTCAAAGTAAAAGCATATTATGAATTAATTAGAGGATTGGTCATGCCATTATTTGTCGAAATTTATGGCTTCAAAGGATTTTTAGAATTTTTAGAGATAAATCTCAAAATCATGCCCAAGTTTGGAACAATATTTGTTCCTCTCTTATAATATATTTGCATAGTGCTCATCATGGGAAGTTTTAAGCATGAAAAAAGATGTGTTAAACTCTTGGTTACAAGATATGGATATATATGGAAGTATCATCTATGACAATGAAGATAACATAAAAGAATTGCTTTGACTTATGGTAAATAAAAATGCCTATTGGTAAAAAGAATATTTTATTAAAATTTATACAATTATACAATACATATTCAAGCATATAACACTTTTAAATGATATATTCATAGAAAATCTTGTAGAAACTTTTAAGTAACGAGATAACATGAAAACCTAACTAGAAACTAGAAGTCTTTCGAAACAGAGTTTCCTAACATATGAGTGAGTGAAGTATGATAAATATTATTAATATAATATTAAAACTATTGCCTAAAATCCACCTTATTGAATTATTTGAGAGAACAAATTATGGAATAAATGCCCCCCTGAATCTTGAGATAAGTTGGTGCTCTCATTATGTTATCTCTAGGAATTACTTCTAAATCAAAATGTTGGGTTTTATTTTATAGTATATATAAAACATTTCTCTTAAATTTTTCCATTACATGATGTTCATCCATTCATATTTCAATTGGATTTTTATGTAGTTTCCTTTATAAGTGCTCCAATATTTTTTGATGTATATCTAAATTTATGACAATATGTACACCTATTTCTTTGGGAAGACATATTTGTGTTTGTGAAATCAGCTTATAATTATTTTTTTGTTTGTATATCTATCTTATGCTTTAGTGTTATCTTCTCGAACAACCTCCAAGTCATTAGTGTCACAACTATAGTCCTTTGTTTCATCTTGTAAGTCATTATTGTCACAATTGAAGTCCTTTACATGAACTTTGCTTGTATTATAAGCACTTTTCTTTTTCATGAAAAGATCATCTATATCACACATCACATTTTTCATCAAGTTATATGTATTACAACCAATTTCTTTTTGTGTGATAAGATCACCTGTATCACATATAATATTTTCATCAAAAGTGTCTTCTTCATATATGCAATTATTTCATCATTTCATGTATTCTTCTCTTTATATATCAAGTGTGATAAGTGACACATATATAATCATGACTAAATAAGTAGGAAGTGTAATAACTTTGTCTTCATCATAAAATACTTTTTCAAGTTGAAGACTTATGTAAGTATTAACTGTTATAAAGGTGACAATAATAGCCTCTTAGAATATTGATTGTAAATATTTGGACCATAATTTTTCTCGGCAACAATTTGTAACCATGACTGTAACAATTGGATAGCCATTATAAGGAGGTCTATTTCCATGACCATTTTTCTGGAAAGGAGGTTTGAGGTTATTTTGATGTTGGAACCTTTGGTTATTTTATTGCCTCCTAAGAGCTAGTATTTCATTGGTTATTATCTTGAGTAGACTTTAATTGGTTCAAACTCAGAGTTATCTAAAACAAAGGTAATTGGAGCAAGAAGGAAAGTGTAGATGACAGGAAAACCTCATGTTCTTTTCCCTTAAAGTCCAATCTAGTATCAAGTGTGCAAGGGGAAGATTCGTTAGAATCGTTGCTTCCCCACTTGAGGGTCTCTTTCCAAAGGATACCTCGAGGATAAAATGTCCTCAACACAACTAGACCCCTACTCAATGTCTTTTTATGGTTTTTTGCAAGTTTATGAAATGCTCATTTATGTGGTGTTTATGAGTTAAATTAAGACAAAAACCTAAGGTTTTTTGGATCTCTATTAAGCTTGATGATTATTTGAATCTAAATCATCAAGAATCATCTAAATGCAAGGCTTAAGTTTAAATCACACAAATACATGCAAACAAGAGCTAACCTATATGCACTTCAAGTTTTGAATGCACTAGACTAAGGAGATTTTGATTTCAAGGTAAAACAAGGAGAAATGCAATAAGACAATCTAGCCTAATGCAACTATATGCCTTTCAAATTCTTACCTAAGTGCTTGAAAATGAAGAAGGTGTTAAAAAAAAGCCTAATTTTTCTAGATTGATTAGTCCTTTAGTGTTTTGTGAAGAAATAGGAACGTTCTATGAAGAAATGGCAAGGTTTTGTAAATGATTAGGGCTTTCTAGTCTAGATTCTTTAATTTTCCAAATGAAGTGTGATTTTAGTTATAAAACATTCAACAAGAAAAAATAAAGCACTCAAAAATGAAAATTTCAAGGCTAAGGATAAGGCAAGTAGTTGGATTACCTCTCCCAAAGTTTTATGCTGATTTTACTACTAAAACTACCAAATTTACCATAGGGGTGGAAAATTTGGTAAACCTACATAAAAACTTAAAAAAATTAGTGTATCTAGTTTAAGGGGCCTATATAAGGGTTGGATATGGGAGATGCTTGTCTAAAAAGCTTATAATACCCCTTTATAACACAAAAATCAAGTTTGCTTACCTCTTGGAGTGGAATTTTGGCATGTTGCCAAATTCGCTACTAGGTCTGCTAGTGTTTTCTATTGCCAAATTCACCACAGGGGTGACGAATTTGGTCTTGGAGTGGATTTTTAAATTTTCGAGGCTGATTTTGATGGATTTTGATTGTGGTTTGATCTGAGATTGGTAGGGAAGGATCCTACTATTATTTACAAGGTTTGTAAGTGGAAAAATTAGATGATTAAACCTTTAAAACAAAGGATTTAGGGACGAATTTAGTAAATATAGAAGAAAATATAGAAAACCCCCAAGGGATTGCAAATTTTCTTAATCTAAGCTATGATAAGGAAAAAAATACAATGCAATGGATTAAGAATAATATTAATGTTATCTATTGCTGATCTGAATGCTAAATAAATAGAGATTAATGTAAGTTCTTTGCTAGTTCAATAAAATAAGTGAAGGCTTTGGATGAAATATAGGGGGAATACCCCATGACTGTTTTGAATAGTCAAAGGGTCTAAGAATTGAGATCTAAAAATGCAAGAGGATTAGGAGTATAGCAAGGTAACTTATCTATATCCCAATCCTTGCAATGTATATGAAATTGATAGAGGAATCAATGGAAGATGCCTAAATAATGAAGGTAAATGTTTTAAAATTCTTTAAAGGAAAGACTAAAAGCTAAGATACTTAATGTTTGAAACTAAAATAGCATGGATAAGAAAGAAAATAGTTAGTATCATAGTTGAGAAAATCTGCAAAAAATCCTGATTCAATCCGATTTTTCCCGATTCATAGGCTAGCCGATTTTTCCCTGAAAAAAATTTATATGCATAAAAAAGCTTTTTTCAATGAAAATTTGCATTTTATTCAATTTTTTCAAATTAAAAATATTGATTTTCTTTCGATTTTCCTCTCGATTTTTTCCAGATTCTCAATTTTCCCGATTCTTTTCCATGTCGATTTTGATCTGATTTTGATTTTCTCAACTATGGTTAGTATACTTGAATTGAAACTAAAGAATGTTTTAGATAGTATAAAATGGTTGTAGATGATAGATTTAGCAAATATTTATCATAAAATATTGAAGGGAATATGTTAAAAACCCTATAAAATAGAGGATTAGAGATAGAAGGTAACAATAAAATGAATGCAAATTGAGACGAGCCTACAAAGAAGATGTTAGAGGTGATAATAGATGCTACAAATCCTTGAACTCATACCTACAAACAAATATGTTAGAGCCTACAACACAAAAGGTGAGCTCAACAATGAGAAATATGCAAAAGAAAATGAAATAAGAGCAAGTGAATGGAGTTAGTCAACATGCAAAGCTCAAAATTAGGAAGCTAAAATGAAAAGGCATCAAGGAAATGAAGGAGAGAGCTATGCTAGATTTCACCTAGATATGGCTCCTCCCTAGGATGAATATCTCCTTGCCACCAAGCTCCCTTGCCTTGCCTAGTTGCCCTCCACAAATGCTTACAAAATGACTCCAAATGCTTGAAAGAGGCTTGGAAAACTTGAAGAGGACTTGAAAATAGAGAATGTTATGAAATGAGAAGGCACTTAGAAATCTTGGTAGGGATTTGCTACAGAAAAATTGATGTCTAATGCTTACCCCATGACCTCCTTAAATAGGATTTGGAGGGGACTTGGAGGGAATGAATGGATAATACCAATTCAAATAAATTAATCTTAATCCTTCTTGAAGCATGCAAAATTGATGGTAGAGGTGAAAGGGAGCTCAATCCGTGCCCAAGTGGTTTGTGTGGAATATTCCTGATCGTTTTTGCCAAATTCGCCAGGGGATGGCAAATTTGGATCTAGGTGGTGAATTTGGTAAGGAATCAAATCTGATTCTAAGCAGTTTGAAATTCAAAAATTGATCAAATTCACCACTGAAAAAATTCACTACATGGGTGGTGAATTTGGTAAAAACTAATTTTTGAGTATAAAAGTTAATTTTTATAGTTTTTCCAAATTCTCCATTGAACTTGCCAAATTCACCACTAAATTCGGTAGCAAATTTGGTCTGAGTGGAAAATTTGGTAAATATGAAATTTTATATCCAAAATGATGGGGAATGATCAAATTGATGTTTTGTGATGTTTGGAAATGATTTTGGGAAGTTTTGACATGATATTTGAGATGTTACATCAAAATTTAAGTTGTGATACTCAATTTTGATGTTGTGATGTATTACTATTATATTTCTTTGCTGATTTGAAGAGTTGATTGATATTTTGCTAGTTTTGATGATTTTGTATACATATGCCTCATTTTGCATGCCTCAATATTTGGAGAAAATTATTTTACCCCATGAAAAATTCTTGCCCTAAAACATGATTTCTTTTAAAAACCATGTGCTTGGTGATAGGTTTCAAGGTAAGTTTTCCGGATACAGGATGCTTAGGTTGGTTAGCGTTGCTGGGTTGAGGGTTTAAAAGGAAATAGGAGAGGTGAAAGTGAAATCATTTGCACCTTTACCTCTTATATAAATTTGGAGAGGGAGACAGAGTGGTTGGAGGGGATGGCTCATATCCAAGGATACATCATGTAAACATGGTTTGAGGGACAATCAATGTATTGGATATATACTGAGAAGTAGGTGTAGCATAGGGGTGTAGTATTCCCAGTGGGGAGGTGGTTTCCAAGGGCTTAGAATGATCAATTTGCTATTCCCAATCGATGGACCAAATCGTACAATCGTACAGTCTTTACAACTATCAATTTGTGACAACAAAACAACTTGTATGGAAACCAAATCGTACCACTATATGATCCCAAATCATACAGTGATAGAGCTTGTATGATTTCACACTTATAAAATCTTTCATATTTGGTTTTGCAAGCTATCGTACATAGTTTTGTAACTAAACTGTTCGATTTCCCAATGCTGCCAAATCGGGTAAATTTCCCTCAATCGCATAAACTACCAAATCAGGTAAGTGTCTTTTGTACGATTTGTAAGAGCTCTGGTGTACGATTTGTACGAAACTAAAGTACATCCAAGTGCCAAATTGGATATTATCCTAGACCAATCTCTCTCAGATAAGTTTTGTAAGGATTTAATATGGCAATTAATCCTATTTCTACCAACATGCAAGTTACTTTATCAGGGTTTGAGAGAGTTCTATATCCAATGGCACGTCCAAAAATTGTACAACAGCATTCAATACATCTTCCTTGATATCATAATCATCATAGATCATTCATAAGGTCCACACCAGTGCTGGTTTAATCCAATTCCTCCATAGCAATGCATTAAGTAGCAATAACAACCAAAAATAAGTACATGCAATAGAGATAAACTATAAAATACTATTCTACCATTCTAGGATCATACAATACATGAGAGAAACTATGAATTATGATTATTCTTCATTACTACTCAACAATGTCATACAATCACTAAAGGTATTCAATAATCATAGATATGCAATAACACTTCACATCAGAACATAGCCAAAACTCCTAGCATTCCTAGACTAACCAGACTATCAAAAATGAAAATGGGGCCTTATATAATGTTGCCCAGGCCATTCCAAAGTGGTTCCTAAGGAAATTCATTATTCACAACTGCCCATGCATAACGGAATGCATAATTATGACTTTTACTAAGTCTAAACACCTTATTTATCAAATTCATGTGCAATTACAACTTAAATTGCATTTCCCATGCATTTCATTTCATTGCACATTGTACGGTTTGCCCTTCACTTTGTATGGTTTTCCCTTCAGGTTGTATGGTTTACTCCTACCTGTACGGTTTACAAAACTTGTCAAAATTGTCAAACTAGGCAAATCCTCTTGTCACTTCTTCTAGGAGGTGGATTTGTTGCCTACATCTGCCCTCCCCTTTACTTTGGTCGATGTCCTCATCGACTCATATTTCTATTTTAGCTATACCTCATAATCTATGACTACAAATTTTAGGTCTTCCACCTGGGTGTGAAGAATTACGTGTTGATTCTTCAACTTGGCTACGTAGTTACCCATTTCTACTGCTTTCAACCCATGGTGATTGGCTTTCTCTTCGATAGTCTTCAGGAGTTCCCTCAGTTGTTTTTCATGATCAGTGGCACTCTTCTTTAGATTCTCCTACAAATGTGCTTCTGTTCAAGTTGCTACTTGTAATTCTTCATTCTTATCTATAATGGTTTATAGATGGTGATTAATATCTACCTCCAAAGCATGAACAATCTCTTCCTTAGCACTCAACTACACTTGCTTATCTAGGACTATATCATTATACCATTTATTATCCTATGTGAGCTCTTCTATCTTCTTAGCCTGTATCGCTAGTTGCTCATATTTCTCGACCAACTATATTTTTAGTTATTCATCCTTTGCTCTAAGTTGAGCTTCCAACTCCTTAATCTTATCTTCTACCATTTGTGAGACCTATCACTTCTCCTCTTCAAGCGAACTAATTCTGGCCTCAAAATTAGCCCTGGTACTTAGCAATTCTTCTTCCAATTTCTTTAATTTCTCTTCTACCGTAACCTTACTCTTCTGCAATTCTTCCTCCATTGCAATAATTTCTTTTTGAGTGGCCTCTATCTCCTCTTTTTGAGCTTCCTTGAGCTGATAGATCTTCTCCAATCCTATGCTCAACCACTCTATCCAATGTGTTAGGAAGTTCAACTTCCTCAGAGTGATAGCCAATCTTGTAGTGACCCTCTTATGTTCCAACTTCACTGTATTCATGGGACAAGTCAGATAATTGGCTCTATCTAGGTACAACCTCGGATGCTACCTATAATTGGTTCTCACTCCCTCTGGCAAGTCGTCTCTTCCCAACATCGTTGTTACCTCTTCCCTGGGTAACTTCCATGGGTGTTGTACATGAATATCTATAATTCTCCTTGTACACTCCTCACTTCTCACCCATTCTATTATCTTCTCCAACTCGATAAACACTTGTTCTTCCCACAACTTCAACTCTCCCATGCATCCAATACAAAACTATAATTTGGTGCTAGCCATGGCATTGCCTATCTGAGAGAAGAAGTGTTCCACCTGGTCTTCTACCCTCTTCACATCCTCCTTAGTTTCAATTTTTGTGAACTATGGTACCTCCAAGAGATAACTTGTTTGCATCCTCCATAGTTCCTCATCTATAGGAGTTCATTCTTCCTCTTCTTCCATGTGGTGGCCAGAGCTTCCCCCAAGCTCTAGTAGTGCTCTCTCTGTGTTTATCTTTTCCCGTGGTGGAGTCTATTCCATAGTCCTCTCCACCTCCACATATTCTTCCACATTCACAATATCCTATTGATATTGTTGTTACTCTATCGATTCCTAGGCTTCTTTTTGTTCAGTCAAGCCCACTTGTTGTTCTTCTATCACCTGCTCTTCTTCCTGATTCTACTGAGTTTCCATTGTCATGACTTGTTCAACAATAGGTTCTTCTTGTTCCTATGATGCCTTCATCTCTTCCTATGCATCACTTTGATTATTTTGATTCAAACTTCCTCCCATCATGAATTTGAAGTGAGGCTTCTTCTTTTCTCTAGAATCTTCCTCTGAGGCTTCCACTCTCACCTCGACTTTCTCTTTTTCCTCCTGAGTAGTGGTTGCTACTTCCTATGCTATCTGCCTCACTTCTGTATCCTCCAACATTTTTTAAGAGTCCAAAATTTCAAATTCATCATGCTAGAAAATCTATGGGGATTCCACCATCTCTTCTACTCCTATCCAATTCCAATCATGCAAATCCAACTTCTCCAAGTTTGATTGTTCTTCTTCTTGTTGATTCTTCTGTATAGGCTCGACTTGTTTTTTTGGAATGGGATTATTTACCATTATTTCCCGTTGTCTCCTTGTTCTTACTCGTACTGGGCTGGATTACCTCCCCATAATTTCCTCCCTTTCTTGAATTGACGACTTCTCCTGCTATCATTGCTGAAGTGCTTGTTGCTCCAGTTCAGGTTCTAGTTATCTAGGCCTTTTCCTTCGATGGTGTACCTCCTCATCCGAGGAAGTATCCTCCTATACTATAGTGGCCTATTATTATTTCTTTGTTCGAGACTTCTTTGGAGTCTCCTTATGAATCGGTACTGACTTTTCCCACCTCAAAATGGTTGGCTATCCTACCTTAACATTCCTAGGTTCTATCAAACTTAGAAAGTGGATTCCCATATCCGTAACAATATTTAATAACAATCCAATGGCATGGAAAGTCATCCCAAAATTCTTCGACCTCTTTTTCAGTACTTCATGCATCTTTTTCTCTAGATAGGTACCCCAATCATACCTGATTCCTTTGGTGATACCCTCCACATACTGAGCCATCTATATTGGCATCTTCATGGCTCATGTATCCCTTGATAGTTGAGCCATCACAGTATTCATAGCACATGGCCAATATTTCCCTTTCAACTAGATCTATTTAATTCCTCGAGTCCCTACACCCAAGATCTTTGCATCGATCGATGATTTCACATTGGTAAGTGAAGTGATGATGCGATGTGTCTCAATCGGATCAACCAACTTCTTAACTACCTTTATGCCATATGCTGGCAATCCAAATATTTTCTTGAATGCCTCTACTGTAACTTCTACTTTCATCGATCGCTTGCCCACATTGACATAGGTAATTCTAGTTGCAGGATTATACACCTGAACCATCTGCAATAGATAATTGTAGAAGAAGGTCTTCTGGTGTGGTGGCACTTGTGCTATTATAGCTACACCAACCTTCTCAAACTATTTCCTCCATGGGTGGTTCTTGTTTTCTTCATTACTCCACCACTTCCTGCATGTCTCTCCTCCATGTTGTATGAATGATATACTTGTTCACGGTAGGATGCGGCCTATGTTCTCTGCTTAGATCCATAGGATTAGGTAATGTACTTCACTCCTCAACTCCCTCCTCAGGATCCTCTCTTGTGCCATTTCCTCCTCTCAAAATCTTGGTGGTGTCCTTCTTCGATCAGCCCTCCAATACCTCTACCCTCTCCATAGCCTGTATCCTCCTCTCCTCCAAGGATGAGTACCACACCAACCATGGGACTAAAACTATCACCCTTGGTATTACCATGGATGTGACTCTCTTTTGTGCAGGGGTCTTGGTGACCGTTCCACCCTATTGGCTACAATTCTTCTTAATCGATATCTGAACTCTTCAACTAAAATCATTTTCTCATCATTCCTCCGGTTAGCTTGCTACTTGAACATCACCTATTCTACAATTAGAAGTGTTCTAGAAATCATACAATCTACTATAAATCATACAGTACACTCTTCAACTTGCTCTTATATGGTTTCCAAATCAACAACCACCTCTAGATCGTACAATCTTCGTAACTACTTCAAACTGTTCAATATTTTGCAAATCGTACAACTACTACACAAAAATGTACAAGGTCATACCACTCCATACAATATCCCTGTCTAGCTACTCCCCTTCGCTAAATCCATACACTTCCATATGATTTCATACGATTTGCTCCAAAAGCTTAAAACAACCCAAATTTTACCTGAAATCGTACAATATTTTTCTCGAGATCATACAGTCTACCTCCAAATCATACAATACATCCTTTGAAACCCTTGTTCACCTAAAAATCATATTTTTCACTTCTCCTCCATGATTTCTCATCGACCCAGTTGCCGAAATGCCCAATCTATCTTTTCAGTGCCATTCTAGAGCAATTCTTCAAATTTTCACCACTTGGCACAATTTTCCTCCAAAAAAAAATTTCTTGGCTGTTTAATAGGGTTGTATGGTCTTCTCCTTCCTTCCCTCTATCTTCTCCAGTTTGTTTTTGGCCGCTTTTATCATATTAGGGTTTGTAATCTTCTTTCTCTTGCAATTTCTCTACTCTGGCTCCAATCCACAACTTCCTCGAACCCTGGTGTACGTTTTTCCCCAATATGGTTCATGCTTGGATGCCTTCTACTACAAACCCTTATTTTCTTTCAACTGAACTCAAAATCTACTTTTAATGGAGTCAAACCCTTGTTTTTCCTTCTCTGATTCGATTTTCTTGAATGCAAAAAGTCTCCCTGGTGTGAATTTAAAAATGGGTCATGCAATCTTGCAGATCACTGATGAATTTTAATGCCCATGCAGTTGATTCCATTCAGTTGCACACTTTTCACCTTCGTTCTCCTAAAAATTTCGAATTCCTCCTTGTACGGTTTGTAAAATTGCTAAGGGTAGCCTTGTATTTAAATTGTTCTCAAACCCTAACCACTCCAAATTTGAAATTGTACCACTTTGCATGTATTTTCATCTTCCTTGCCTGGATGATCGACAACTCATCACTTTCCCATGTGATTTTAACTTTTTCCCATACTTTTTTGATAACACATCATTCTACACATGCGAACATTAAATGCAACGGTTGAAAATCATACAATTGCACCCAAAATCCTACACTGTATGATTTTTCATGTACTTTTTCCAAATTTTCAACCTTAAAATTGACTTGTACGATCTATCACTTAGAGAATTTTTCTATTTTCTCTCTCTTGAAGAGGTTGTCGTTTCTGGTTTTCAACCCACTTCCTTCTTAATTGCGTCCCGAGGGATTTTCACAACTAAGGCATTTTATTTTTTCTTTTTTTATTTTTCTTCTCATAAGGGGCTACCATTTCTGGTTTTCAACCCACTTTTGAATAATGTACTATTATGGCTTGTCAGGCTCCTTTGGCTTCCATCGATTCCAAAGGTCTACTACAACTAGCATCTCTTCATTATGTAGCTCACACCACCTTGTGGCCTTAAACATGATCAAGATGAACAACATCATCAACATGATGGATAATGCCCATCACCACCTGTGATGGGGGTCAAGGGGGTAGGAACCCCCTTGCAGGATCAAGGGACAGCATCCCTTGTAGGGTCGAGGGGCAGCGTCCTCGCGGGGTTCAGGGCGGAACCTCAATGGCAAAACTGCTAAGACCTTCACTATCAAAATAAAAAATTTCTCTTCATCAACACCTTGGTGGTCTCTACTTACCCCACTTAAATAGCTCACCATCGACTTCATTTTACCCTATCTTAACCACTTATGGAACACCTTGTACGGTTCTAATTTGTATGATTTCATCTTGTACGATTTCACATTGTCATCTTGTACGATCTCAAATTGTATGATTTGACTTGAAATCATACAATCTCTACCAATTGTATGATTTCACCCAACAAATGTACAGTTCCCTCTTGCAAAATCATACAATCCCATTCTTCCTTAGGAAATTTTGATTGTATGATGGGTTGTTCTATTTGGGCAACATCTTCCATAACAACATCTTCCATCAAAACATCTTCCATATCAACATCTTCCATGACAACATCTTCCATGTCATACCATATTCTACCTCTTTTATTACTGTGAGGAGTGTCACAAATTGCATCACTAGTGATAACCTTCCTCTTTACACCCATGAAGGGTGGACATCTCTGCTTGGCTACCTTGTTAGCCATCTTTGGAGAATCATCCTCGTCACTTGAGGTATCCCATGGAATCTCTATCTGATTCCTCCTTGGGGGTGTTTTACTACACTCATCGTCAGAAGTTTCTATCTGAGGTATCTTATTATGTCCCACCAATAATTGACCAAACTCATGTGCATATTCACTCCATGACTTCCTTCGTTGATGTGAGGGAGATGGTCTTGGTCCTTCCTCCTGAGACCTCGCACCCTGTTGCCCTGGTGCCTGACTCCCATCCTCTGCACTCCCTTGCAACCCTTTCGTCGCTTTCTCAGGTGTCACCATCCACTCTCCTTCCTCATGCACTACTTCTCTATCAACTCGCTCCTCTATGCTAGGTGGTTTTGGTACCTCCTCTTCTATCTCTATCAATAGTATTTCAAAATATCCTTCTTCAGATGCCCAAACTTGCTCTATTTCTGGTTCATGTGTACTATGGTCTGAGTTACTTGCATTCTCTCTTTGAGCAATTCTCATGCTCCTTATTACTAGAATTTTCTCTCGTACTTCCCATATCCTACACCTTTGCACACTGGTGTCTATCATTCACCTCCAGTTTTGTAGTATTCTTACTTGTCAATTTGACCCGTTTTAACAAAAATGCCAAGTTCGATAAGGCAACGGTGCCAAATGTAGCACACTTTGGTGCAACCTATCAAATGGCAATGGGTCCATCCAACTATGGAAATGGTGCCAAATGTAGCATAGGGGTGCAGTATTCCTAGTGGGAAGGTGGTTTCCAAGGGCTTAGAATGATCAATTTGCTATTCCCAATCGATGGACCAAATCGTACAGTCGTACCACTATACGATCCCAAATCATACAGTGATGGATCTTGTATGATTTCACACTTATAAAATCCTTAAGATTTGGTTTTGCAAGCTGTTCGTACACAATTTTGTAACTAAACTGTTCGATTTCCCAATGCTGCCAAATCGGGTAAATTTCCCTCAATCACATAAACTGCCAAATCGGGTAAGTGTCTTTTGTACGATTTGTAAGAGCTCTGGTGTATGATTTGTATGAAACTAAAGTACAACCAAGTGCCAAATTGGATATTCTCCTGGACCAATATCTCTCAGATAAGTTTTATAAGGATTTAATATGGTAATTAATCCTATTTCTACCAACATGCAAGTTACTTTATCAGGGTTTGAGAGAGTTCTATATCCAATGGCACATCCAAAAATCATACAACAACCTTCAATACATCTTCCTTGATATCATCATCATCATAGATCATTCATCAGGTCCACACCAGTGTTGGTTTAATCCAATTCCTCCATAGCAATGCATTAAGTAGCAATAACAACCAAAAATAAGTACATGCAATAGAGATAAACTATAAAATACTATTCTACCATTCCAGGATCATACAATATGTGAGAGAAACTATGAATTATGATTATTCTTAATTATTGTTCAACAATGTCATACAATCACTAAATATATCCAACAATCATAGATATGCAATAACACTTCACATCAGAACATAGCCAAAACTCCTAGCATTCCCAGACTAACCAGACTATCAAAAATGAAAAGGGGGCCTTATATAACATTGCCCAAGTCATTCCAAAGTGGTTCTTGAGGCAATTCATTATTCACAACTTCCCATGCATAACATAATGCATAATTATGACTTTTACTAAGTCTAAACACCTTATTTATCAAATTCATGCACAATTACAACTTAATTTGTATTTCATTTCATTTCATTGCACATTGTATGGTTTACCCTTCAGGTTGTATGGTTTACTCCTACATGTACGATTTACAAAACTTGTCAAAATTGTCAAACTGGGCAAATCCTCTTATCACTTCTTCTTCTTCTAGGAGGTGGATTTGCTGCCTACAGTAGGCCTTTGTTTTGAGTCAAAAAAAAATTATTTTGGTCATTTTTTCGTAAGTTGTGAATTTGGTGCCAGTGGTGAATTTGGAAAAGTTATCACTAATGAATCTAGTCCCAGTGGCAAATTTGGCACTGGAAAATTTGGTTTAGGATAGTTTTTTTTACATTTTTTAACCTCGATATGTGTGCAAATATAGTCATATTTTTACTTGTCAAAAAGCTCTTTTTGAGGGCTATCCAATGGTAGTGTTTTTGTAAATTTTGAGATGATTTGATGAATTTTATAACTCAATATTTTGGATAGTTTTGGTAGGCAATAAATATTTTGACGAGTAGGGAGTGTCACCCTAAATTCTTGGGGATCATCTTAGCGAGCGATCATAGGTTTAGGTATGCCGTAGTTTTATTGATGATAGGGTTGTATCATATTTCTTATATGTCTAAGTTGGAATTTGATCCCTTCTTATTGACATCCCTTATAGAGAGGTGGTACCCATCCACCAATACCTTCATGTTACCAACAAGTGAGATGATGGTCACTTTAGAGGATGTGTGGTGCATCCTTAAGGTTCCAGTTTGAGCTATACCCATTCAATTGGGGATTTATGTTGATGCTAGGAAGTTAGCCTTCTCAAGGAGGGGTGAATTTTAAGGGATGAAGAAGGGACTAAGTATTAATGATGCCTATATAGGAGGGCATATTAGTTGGTGAAATACACTCTTGGTAGTGATGGTTTCTAGGTTGATGATGAGCGACACTAGTAGAATTTTTATACCATGGGATTGGGAATCGATCATAACAGGGTTGAGGGATAGTTAGAATTTTTATGCCTAGGCTCTAGCTATCTTGGCTAGATTATATCACACTTTGTACAAGGTAGTCTACAGGTAGGGTTAGAGTCTAACATGTTGCACTTTGCTCCAAGTTTGGGTATGGAAGCATATAACCATCTGGTGATCCATTATAGTGATGAGGGGTATTGACCCTAAGAGTTCTGTAGTTTATATATGGGAGAGGTGTATTCGCCCTTCATATTGCACTATGCCCTGGGTGAGACACCTTATTGATGATATGAGGGTAGCACATATTATATGGTGATCATGGAGGGATGTATATATGTGGTCTAAGGATCATAAGGAGCTAGGTAGAGGGATGTATATATGTGGTCTAAGGATCATGGATTTGGTGGTTGGATGATAGGAACAAGGCCTATGAGTTATATCGATATGATCATGTGATCCATAAGTTTGGAGAGGTACAGGAGGTACCAACAGTGGGCGAGGTTTGGATACGATGAGTGCATCGTGAGACCTGGTGGGATCCTATGGGTCCTGTTACCTACCTAGAGGTCGATCAGGATGGTCCTGTAGTCTTGAATCCCATGTTGTATTATGTGGGAGTGAAGATAGATTATGGTATTTGGTACAAGTAATTTAGACCTCATCGATTGGTATCAGGCCCACCATTGATGGATCAGAGGTAGGTGTTCCAAGATACGTTGAGTGCCCTGAGAGCAACTAGGCATTGTTGTAGGAGAGAGGGATGAAAGAGGATGATGTCTAGATGGAGGATGATAGGATCAAATCCTTTAGATGTAGCTCTATTTAATGCTATTCCATACTTGTGGAGGGGCATCTAGTCAAGTTGGAGTCAAGCCAAATTTTGGTGGGGCAAGGTCAGATCTTAGTGGAGGTGTAAAGCCAAATTTTAGTGGAAGTGTAGGGTCAGATATTAGTGGAGGCATAGGTCCTAGTAGAACAATGGAGGAGGATATAACGAATAAGTTGAGGGTTCTTCATGGTATTTTGGGAGAGGTGAGGACCCAGCTAGTAGTTTTTGAGATTTTTTGAGTGGAGGAGGTCACCAGATTAGAGATGAGGTGACTAGGCTTAGGGGTGAGTTGGCCCAAGTACAGATAAATAGTAGGAAACCATTTCTAGGCTTCAGTGAGTATTAGAACGAGTCACAAAGGAGCAAGCAACTGATCAAGTGATCATCACTGGTCTTTGGTCTTACCTTGAATGGGTGACAAGGGAGAGGGTGAGGCCCAAGATCTAGTTGGAAGAGTTTTGGATAGTAGGGTGGTGGCTATAATTACAAGATCCCTTGAGTGATAGTTGGAGGCTTCTAGGACAACGATGGAGACTATGATGTCAGATATTATAGAGCAGTTGTGACATTCAGTGACTAAAGTTGAGAGGGAGTGGGGTAATATTACATACTACCATTAGTTGTATCACTATTTTCTTCTCATCAGTGTTCAAATGCAATTCTCTATGAAACATTTGACTACGTAGATGAGGTACATGTAATATTTACATGAAGTGTAATATAATGTATATGTTTTCTTCTCATCAATGTTCAAATTCCATTCTCTTTGAAATATTTGACTGCATAGATGAGGTACCTGTAATATGTACATGAAGTATAATGTATATATTTTCTTCTCATCAGTGCTCAAATGTCATTCCCTTTGACTATGTAGATGAGGTACCTATAACATATTCAATGATATATAATTATGTTTACTCCTTATCAGTATTCAAGTGCCATTCTCTACGAAACACTTGATTGCATAGATAAGGTTATTTTGCTTCTTATCAATGTTCAAGTGCCATTCTCTATGAAACACTTGACTACATAGATAAGATTTAGGATTTTCACCAATGTTCAAGTATCATTCTCTATGAAACACTTGACTGCATAGGTGAAAATGTTATGCTTATTATCAATGTTCAAGTGTCATTCTTATGATTACATAATATATTTTTTCTTCATCAATGTTCAAGTGCCATTCTCTATGAAACACTTGACTGGATAGATGAAGTTATTTTGCTTCTTATCAATGTTCAAGTGCCATTCTCTATGAAACACTTGATTGTGTAGATACAATTTAGGATTTTCACCAATGTTCAAGTGTCATTCTCTATGAAACACTTGACTACGTAGGTGAAAATGTTATGCTTCTTATCAATATTGAAGTGCTATTCTTTATGAAATACTTGATTGCGTAGATAATATGTTTGCTCTTCATCAATGTTCAAGTGTCATTCTCTATTAAACACTTGACTACGTAGAAAAAGTTATTTTGCTTCTTATCAATGTTCAAATGCCATTCTTTATGAAACATTTGACTGCATAGATAAGAGTTTAGATTTATTCTTATCAATATTTAAATACCATTCTCTATGAAATATTTTGTTAGTTTTTGATACAACATGCAATGAGAGATAACATTCACAAGATGCAGAATAATAATAAATAAAGTAAATCTACAAGATGAGTGAAATATGCTATAAATAGAAATGTCGAAAATGAGTACAATAGTAGTTATGGAGGAAATGAGCACTCCATGATACAATCTACTGCTCAATGAATGAGATCTAAGTTTATAGCTCATACACAATACTATCTATCCTACACTATTGTGATCCTACACTACTATGTTCCTGCACTACTATTATATCTCTTCTATATATATGGCCCTTTATATAGGAATATAAGTTCCTTGGCCAACACTCTACCTAGTTGTACAAGTGGACACCTTGTACATTTACATCTTGCACATTGACACTTGTGCATTTATTACATTGCATGAAGTAATTAGATACCTTTCCCCTAAAATATTCTAATGTCCTAAGTATGTACCCAGGAAGGTACATTTACATGATCCAAATAATGTAATATAAGATATTTCTAACACCCCCTTGTATTACAATATTTTGGTAATGAAGACTTTAGTCTTCAATATGGATCTTCCTCTTGAATCTAGAATTATGATTCTTCTTCTCTGATTTTTGTAACCTATTCAAGCAAGTTGTTAGTATCTTCAAAATCTGTCATTCTTGCTGAAAGAGCTTTGATTTCATAATCATCTATCGGTTCTCCTAGTTCTTCAATTTCTTCTATCCTATGAGCTAGATGTCCTTTTTTATTTTATTTTTGATACTTCAATTGAGGATAATTGGTTGGACGTTAAAATTGTTACTGATGAGGATTTTGATATTGTCGAGGTTGAAATTGCTTCCCATTGTTCATCTAATTTTCTTCATTATGATTCTTGGGATTGAACCTATAATAGCTGGTATTGTGACCTTTTCTCTTGCATATTTGATAGCACCTGTTGTACCATGGTTTTCATCCTTTTTATGAAGAAGCAATGTTTCCATATGGATTATCTTTAGATGCCAATGTAGTGTGATACATCTCATCTTTAATTGTATTTTCCACTTCATATTCCTATAGAATATTGACTAAGTCATCAAAAGAAGTATCTTTACTTAGAACTTGTAAAGATGTTACCAAATGTTTATAGCTATCTAGAAGTGCTCTCATGGTTACTTGAGTAAGAAGTTCATCCTTAATTGTTTCTCCTAAGGTAAATAATTTTCCTTTGATATTTGCTACTTTCCTTAGGAATAATTCTATGCTTTCTCCATTGTTCATCTTTAATTAATGAAGTTGACTTTAAATATGAAGAATAGTTGCCTTAATATTTCCTTCAAAAAAATTCTCTGGGCTTGTCCATGCATTTGAAGATGATTTTGTTGAACTAATATAGGTTTGTATCTCATCAATGATAGCAAAGGTTATTACCATTAGAGCCTTTGAATTATTTTCTACAAACTTTAGGATTTCAATAACATCTATAGTAGGTATTTGAGGTTTCCCTTTGACAATATCCCAAAGTTTTTCATATACCAAAATAGCTTTCACTTTATTCTCCTAGGAGAAATAATTAGGACACTTGAGAAGCTAATATTTTGCTAGGAAGAATTTTTTTGAAGCCTTTTAAGTTCCCTAATACCAATTCTTAGGTTTTGTAAAATACCTTATGACTCCCTAGTATGTTTTGGATAAGATATAAAGTGCTTTTGTAAATTTTAGTTCAATTTTGGTTGATTTTGTAAAGTTTTGTAAATACCAAAATCAACTTCTATTATACTTATTGCTCCTATTGAACTAAGCACTTTTACCAAATATAAATTAGTTTTAATGATGGATATTTTATCTCTATTTGAGAAGATTTGAGACAAGTAAATATATAAATTTCCAACCTTTAATTTTTTTTAATAAACCTCTTACAATGGCCCTTTGTAATTTGATTTTAATTTTTCTAATTTCCAATAAATCAATTTGATGTAGTAGACCTTATGACTCCCAAATTTGGAAAATTAGAAAAGATAATAATTTTTTCAAAGTATTAAAGAGTTCAACCTAAGTAGAAGGCCTTATATCTCCTAGGTTAGCTTGCAAATATTATTTTAATTTTTGGTAAGTTATATCCTATGTATTATCCTTTATTCTATAGCCTTATATCTCCTATGTTTGAAAGCAATACTAATGAGATAATTTGTTTATCTTAGCTCCTTGTCTTAACACTTGAATAGTGCTGGTTTTGACTGAGTATAATAGTCCTATTATGTACCCTTTCTGTGGTGCTTGAGTTGAAGAATCCGGATGGTCTAAGTGTGGTATGGCTGAGTGAGAAATGATCAAGATTGTTATTCGATGCTGAAGAATATTATGTTGGTAATATATCCTTCTTCTATGGATATTTAAATGCTACTTGCTCCCTTCTTCCACACTATGATAGAATCGATTTGACTATGATATTTCTTCCTTTCTTTTGATTGTAGTTTTCTCTCCTCTTCACCCTATTCTTGCTTCAAAATTAGATTGTATTTATTGGAGGTCAAGGGTGGCCAAGTATCTTTTCCATTTCTTGAGAGCGTTGTCACTTGTGTAATGCCAATATCTTCTTGTAATGCTTTTGCGGTGCACATTACACCTTTGTAACGTATGAGAATTTTCTCTGGTGCTTGTAACTCCCCTTCGATGGTCTCTTGAGCATTAGAAAATGAGAGGCACTAGATAATATTATACCAAGTGGAATTTAGTCTTCTTGCATGATACTTTTGACGTAATTCCTCCAAGAAGGAGATTGTAACTTCTTTGATTATCTTCCTACTTATCTTGCTTTGTTTTCTTGGGTAGCAAGCAACCTATTCTTCTGCAAGTGGCTTCATGAGGCATCTTGGAGATTTGATCATGGATGATAGTACTTCCTTTTATGGATGTTACTCTCAACGTAGCATCTATCCTTATATTTTTCTTCTTGCCTTCAATGTACTCCCTATTAAGTTGCATGTTCACCTTGGTAGGAGTGGAAGCTTGACGCTATTTCTTCATGGATGAGCTCTCTTCTGTCTATGTAAATAAGCTTCTTCTTTTTGTCTTCATAGATATCCTTGATAGTATTACTTTGGTTTACGTAAATCACTTTGATGAGCTTCCTTTGTCTTACAGGTTCATCCACAGAGAGTATACCCTTTTGATGGTTGAAGAGCACTAATCTTTCAGCCCTTTTTTGGTTGGTTTTTTTTGTACCTATTGTGCCTTTTGAGGTACCTTCAAATCTGCTCCTTTCCCTGCATATGATTTATTGTAGAAGTTCAAAACCATGTAATCTTTACATGTATATAAAACCCTTTTTTATTGCACCTTTTCTTGCACTCTTTTGCAAGCCTGAGATTCTGATTTTGTAGCATATTTTATGAGTGTAATATGAGGTTTTGGAGGATGTCTCTTTGGCTAGACTTCTTACCCTCTTTGCTTGGATATTTGATGGTGAGTCCAAGCCTTGTAAATATTGTAAAATAGAAGCTTTATTTTAGTTGCACTAACCTTTTTGGTGCTTTGGATTTGATACTCACAAAGTTCTCTATACTTTTGACTAATATTTTGTACAAATAGATAGATAATACCTAGCATCTTGAGAGAAGGAACATTTTGTTGTGATGGCATATTTGTATAGTGAAGCAGTTGGAAAAAAAGTTGTGTTAACCCACTAGTTTATTAGACAAATAGCTGGTGATTAGACCATAATAAAAAAATATTCTATTGTTATAGAAGGTTAGGTGGATATGACGATAACATTGATCAAGTACCTGTGAAACGTACTTTTTATTGCACGCTCACAAGGTATTGGATCCATGAGGTCTCAAAATTTGACTGACCTATTTGAATAATAGCATGTGAGATGATGATTTCGTTTGATGGAATACCTCTGAAAATAACCAGGTAACTATGAAGATAACATAGATCCAATGCTTGGTAGAATTTGTAAGTGATTATAGATCCATAAGATATTGGATCTATAATATCTCCAGATTTCGCATGGTTCATCAAAGGTAATCGGTGTGATTTTAATATTTATTTTGATATATTTTTAGTGAAATAGACCAGGAAACTACGAAGATAATATTGATCTAGTTTCTAATGATATTTGCAATGAATTGCAAACCTATGAGATATTGGATCAATAATACCTTCGATACCCACATGGTTTATCAAAGACAACTAGTGAGATGTATGAAATGTGATGGCATACCGATAACAAATCAAATGGGAAATTAAAGATACCATTGATCCATTGCCTAATGATATTCATAAGAAATTGTAAACCTATGAGATATTGGATCAAGGGATCCCTACAATCTTCATGATCTATTATTGGGATAACACGTGAGAATAGATTTATGTTTGATTGCATACTTATATGGTATATCAAACGAGAGAGGGTAACCTAATCATTCATCCTTATATAAAGTTGACAATTAATTATTAATGCATAGGAGGATGGATAAGGGCTTCTCAACTCGTGCAACCTACCAAATAAGTAAGCCAATGGTGATATATATCATGTATGATTTAATGAACTCAGGTGACATGATGATCAAAGAAGAAAATCCCATTCAACCAATGACTAGTGATGTTCATAAGTGATTATGAACACACAAGGGATTGGTTGAATGCACTTTCCCATCCTCAATATTCTATCAGGTGAGTTGTATTTGAAGAATGTGATGACTAGATGTCACGATACATTCAATAGACTACTCTTAAAATTCTCTCGCACAATACATCATTTTGAAAAAATAATTGCAAATTTGTACGTGTATTGAGTCTATTGAATAATCATGATTATTGATTGATATAGACTATTTTTTGATATTTTTTGATAATGTTATTGATAAAATTATTGTGATAGTTAGTTGAAATGTATTGTTAAGAAGTATTGTTGATATCATGGTTGTAAAACAGAGGAAATTAGATTGTATACATTACTTATTTTTGAAGGGAGAAAAGTATGATAGATGATAGAGAATATGGTAGATGGAATTGAATATTGTTTATCGTTGGATGTCCCAAGGTTGGGACAGAATAAAGGGAAAATTCTAGGTCATCAGGGTCGCATCTGATTACGTCATACATCACTTAACCCAAGAGAGAGAGAAGAAGAGAAGTATGATAGTAATGAAGTGGAATGTAGAAAAAGATTTTAGAAGACAATATTTTTGCACTGGGAGAGTTTACTCAACATATAGTTAGCCTAGGCAGATGCAACACAAATGTATTTATAATAAGTATTGGCCTTTGCATCATAGTAAACTCTCCTGACTCTATGGTATGATTAGGTAAATTATGCAGACATGCAAGGGGTGGAGTGCATATGATTATAATGATTCTTGTTGTGTATTCAATCAAATGAACAAGCAGTCGACTTAGTGTATTTTATGCATAGTATTGTTTAAAGTGAATGTTGTTAATTAGTTCTTTATGTTATTGGCCATCCAATGTGGCTAGGCAATGCTCCTTAACCAAATTTAGTTGTGATAATGAAAGGTCTTAACAAATTAGGTTAAAAATTTTCTTTTAGGTCAACGTTGGCATTAGTATTACTTTGATTTTCTTTGAGTACTAAATCCCCAACTTCAAAGGATCTAGGATGCACCTTCTTGTTGTAGGCACATCGAATTGTGTTGTGGTATGCTCTAAGATGTTCTAGAGAATTGATACCTTTTTATTCTGAGAGTTCTAGTTTTTGTAAGTGAATTGAGCGATATTCGTCTCCTACCAAAGAGTCTTGTAACAAGACTCTTAGGGAAGGTATTTCAAGTTCAAAATGGAATAGTGCTTCAGTACCATAAACCAAAACATATGGTGTTGCTCCAGTGGGAGTATGTACACTTGTGCGATACACCCATAAGGAAGGATAAAGTTGTAAGTACCAATCTCGATTATTTTTGTTGACTAGTTTCTTAAGTATTTTGATTAACTTTTTGTTGGATAATTCGACTTATTCATTTTCTTATGGATAGTATGGTGTGGACCATTTTTGTTGAATTTTTTATTGGTGCACATCCGAGCAACCTCTTTATTTTTAAAAGGGGTGTCATTGTATGCAATTATGGTAGAAGGAATACCATACCAGCTAAAAATTGATTTAGGATAAATTTTGATACTTAAATGTCTATGATGAAAGATAGAGGCATTACCTCAACCCACTTAGTGAAATATTTTATAGCTATAATGATGAACTTGTGTCGATCGAATGATTGAGGGTTGATCTTACCTATGATATCCAATCCCCAGGAGGATAAAGGCCAAGAAGATGTGATAGGTTGAAGTTCCTGAGAAGAAGCATGAACAATATTATCATGTTATTGATATTTATCACACTTCTTGACATAGTTATATGCATCCTTTTCAATGGAGGGCCAATAATATCCCATCCTAAGGAGATTCATTACTACAAATAATCCACCAAAGTGACCACCACATGACCCATCATGGGTTTATTTTATGAGATCTTGAGCTTCATTTATGTTTACACATCTAAGGAGTATGCCTTCAAAGGAGTTTCGATATAATATATCTCCAATGACAATTTATTTGTAAGCTTTTAGCCTAAATTACCTAGGGTTTTGAGAGTTGAATCCTTCAGGGAATGTTCCTTCCTTGAGGAAATTAAATATGTCATGATACCAAGGTTTTTGAGATACATATGTTTTTATGTTACATATATTGAGGGGTCATAGGCATGATTCAAGTGTAGAGGGCTCGTTAATGGATCTTATGATAATAGTAACTTCTTCATCCTCCAATTCTAGAGGTATAAGGGATACGACCATTATCATAGCATCCACATGGTGATTGCTAGAATGTGGTATGGCTTCCATAATTATTTGGTTGAAGTGAGTCTCTAACATGTCCACAATATCTTTATATGGTTTAACTTTTCACCTTTGGTTTGATAAGTGGCATTCATTTGGTTGATTACTAGTTGTGAATCATTGTATACTGTTATGTTTTTTATATTTATTTTTGTTGCAACTTTGAGACCTAGAATGAGAGATTTGTATTCTACCGTATTGTTTGTGCATGAGAAATGAAGTTTAAAGGATAGTGGGAGGAGCTTTTGTTGTGGGGTGATCAGGATAATTCTTGCCCATGTGCCTTTTGTGCATCTAGCTCCATCAAAGTACAAGACCCATGTTTCAGGTTGTTGGGATTCTAACAAGACCATCTCATCGAGGAAGGAAATATTTATAGGATGTTCTAATTCTAAGGGAGCTATGGCAAGTTTATTAGCTATGATTTACCCCTTTAGTGACTTTTGGTTTACAAATTTTATGTCGAAGTCACTGAGGATGATAACCCAATTTACAATTCTACCAGATGGATAGGGTTTTGACATGAGGTAGTATAATGGATCTACCCTTGCTAAGATGTAAGTCTTTTGACTAAGCATGTAATGTCCTATTTTGAGGTATGATAAGACAAATGGAAGGTAAATCTTCTCTAATGGTGTGTAACGAGTTTCATAGTTTACTTAAGTTCTGCTAGTGCAATATATTTCTCTCTCTTTATGTTGTTCATCATATTGGACTAACAATGTTTCTAGGGCATGTTTGGTAGCAGCTATGTATAGAAACAACGGTTGATTTAAATTTTATGGCACCAAGAGAGGTGGTGTTAAGAGACAAGTTTTTAGGGATTCGAAGGCTTCTTGACATCCTTCATCCCTTTCAAATTTGGCTCCTTTATTTAGTAGTTGGGAGAAATATTGGCATTTATATATGAGTTGTGATATGAATCTATGAATGGCTTGTAATTTTCCTTGAAGACTTCATAACTTAGTTAAATTCTTAGGTTGTGGTATGTTTGTTATAACTACGATTTTAGAGGGATCAATTTCAATCCCATGGTGAGAAACGATGAACCCAAGTATATTTTTTGATTTTACCCCAAAGATACATTTTAGGGGTTTTATTGTGACTTTATAGTCTGGTAGTCTTTGGAAGATACACCTAACGTCCTTAGTATGGTTCTTCCTTTCCTGAGATCGGTCTATGATATTATCTACATAGTCTTCTAATATTTTATGCATGAGGTCATGAAATATGTATGCCATGGTACTTTTATATGTGGCTCCTACATTTTTAAGGCCAAAAGGCATGACCTGATAGCAAAAGGTTCCCTAGGGGGTGGTGAAAGTTGTTTTATATTGACCGTGTTCTGCAATATTAATTTGAATATAATCTAAGAATCCATGCATTAAGGATAACATCTTAGACCCTACGGTAAAGTTGCCTATCATGTTTATGTTTGGCAAAGGGAAGTCAAAATTTAGATAAGCATTGCTTATATCCCTAAAGTCAATGCAAATTTAGATGGATCCTTCTTTCTTGGAAATAGGAACGATGTTAGATATCCAATCCGAATAATTTATAGCCTTTATGAATCCAACATCTTATAGTTTTTATAATTCATATTTTACTAAAAGAGCGACTCTTGGATGTATTTTCCTTAGATTTTGTTTAACAGGATTTGCATTAGGACGTACCACTAGATGGTGAACCACCAATGAGGGTTCAAGCCTTGGCATATCATCGTATCCCCAAGTGAAGATATCGAAGAGTTTTTTTAGTAGGTTTGTGTATTCTATTTGGTCTTCTTGGGTCAAGAATTTCCAAGATTTATGAGGTAAGGATCTTGGTCTGTTCCAATATTGACTTCTATAGTTTCTTCGATTAAAGCTTGTGACTCATCTCGAAATGGAGAGGGGCATCTATCATCCCTAGTTCTTTAAGTTCTTGTGGGTCTATGGATTTTTGTTCTAATTCATGAGGTTGAGCTAAGTCTAAATTAAATATCTGCTTGAGAGATTCTTCTATATGGCATTTGTCCAAAGACTCTTCAAACCCTTCATCGGTTGTAATCACTTCGGGATGGAATAACTCTAACATATTAATGCTCCCAAATCGTATAGTTTTGCGAGGTTTTTGATTGAGAAGTGATCATAGTTCTTCTTCATCCTCCTCATCCCATTGAGAGATATGTATTAATTCAGAGTAGTCATCCTTGTCATATTCTCCTAATATAGGAGAAGGTTCATTTTTGTTAGGGATAAATCCAATCCCACATCATGTCAGCCAAGGTTCAGCTTCTAGGGGTTCTTTAATACCTTGTTCATAGTGACCTAGGATTTTTCCTTGATAACCAATATTGGCTAACATTTGTTTAGCTATGTAAAATTAAGGTGACATGTAACATGTAGCATAAGTTCATTCACTTGGCATGAGGTTGTGTCCTTCGATATTTTCATCAAGATCAATTCCTCCATGGATAAAAGTACAAGATCCTATTTGGATTTTTATCCCCTTCCTACTAGGTATACTTATACCATGTGGTGATAGAAACATGCTTACTAATTCTGTGAAACAGTCTGATTTTCAACAAATGAGATTGACTTGATCATTGAAAAAGGATGGTTGGGGAGTCTCCTCTAATATTTCCTTTCCTTTATTTACTTTTACTTGACAATTTGACTTAGCCGATTGTATGGAAGGGTAGATATTAATCTCTTGCAAGTCTATAGAATTACACATGGTGAAAGGTTTCGAATCTCTAGGAATGTGGATGATCCTTCTTTGGTATTCGTATTTGAGACATTGATGCAAAGTGGAAGGTACGACCCTCATGACATGTATCCATGGCCTTCTAAGGAGTATGTTATATGTTACATCACATGATATGATGTAAAAGAGGGTATTTAAGACATGAGGCCCTACTTTGATAGGCAAAGTAATAGTACCTATCACCTCTTGTTCTTCATTATCAAAGGCTCTAATGATGTGATCCTATTTTTTTAAATAAATTTTTATTAAGTCAATTTTTTGTAAAAATTGGACATTACATACGTTTAAAGATGACCCATTCTCTACTAAGACTCTTTTGATATATTTATCACTTATTTGAGTTATAATGTAAAGAAGGGACTCCCCTGATATAGTTTCAAGAGGTGTATATTCCTCATGGAATGCTAATATGGTGTTGTTTATTTATGCTAACCCTACCATGTTGGTGATATCATTTGGGGATATGTCTTGAGGGACTTCTTGTTCACTTAAGAGCTTCAACAATATTTCTCTATGAGCAGGTGATGTTTTTAATAACTCTAGAAGGGATATCTTTGCGGGTACTTTGTCTAATTGTAGACGAATATTGAACGTATTCAAGGTGTTTTGAGAATGTGTGATCACCAAAGGTGACTTATTAGGAATGCTGATTTTTGCCTTGGCTTTCGATATTATCAAAGGAGGTTGATCCAAAGACTTCTTCACTTGTTTCCTAGTTATGGCATGGGAGGATCTTGATAAGGAGATGGTGCCTACAAAGCTGGCTAATTTTTTATCATGAGTTGGCAAGGGGTCTTGGAAATTTCCCATACCTTTGTTGGGGTTTTATGGTTTATTTATGGTTACTTTTCCTTCCTCAATAAGGTCTTAGATAATATGCTTTAAGGTTCTACACTTGTTGGTAGTGTGTCCTACTGTTTAGTGGTAGTCACAGTATTCGTCTTGTCTAGATCAAAAGGGTGCTCCTCTTGACAGGTCCTAAGTTTTGATTGGTGGAAGTTCTATTAATTTAGATTCCAAGAGCATTTTTAGCATGAACATTTGACTTTGTCATGTATTGGTATATTGCCTTTGAGGTTTTTCCTCTTTTTGGATGACCAACTTTTGAGGAGTGTTTTGATTAGTATTTATGTTATTGTTTTGTTGAGAGTCAGTTACACCGTCTCCTACAGCATGTTTGTTTTTGTATTACCCCTTATTAGAGGTCTTTTAATCCTCTTTCTTATTATAATTGAGTTGGATTTGCCTTATGAGGATGGCCTCCACTATTTTGACCATGTCGATGGCCTCCACGAAAAAGGTTAAGTTTATCATCTCCAAAGGATATGACAATTTTTCATGAAGGTTTCGTATGAAAATATGTAAGAGTTCCTTAGGAGGAGGAATGCATTGAAGTTTTCCCATGAGACCTCTCCACTTGGCCAAGAAGTCTGAAAATTTCTTAGTCTTGGATTATTTGAGTTGATAAAGGTCATCCATGGTGACTTTATCTTCTATATAGTGATGCGTAGTCGTTATACCATCATTAATTCTCAATGAATTTGTCAATCCAGGGTAGTGTACAAGGCTATCTACGAAAGAAGAAGTGAAACAACTATAACTTAGGTCAATCTAGAGCAACAGGTCTTATTGGTGGAACCGGTTGTGTGGGGGGTTTTAGGACATTCCTATCTCTAAATTGCATGAATTAAACCTTAATCTAAGTTGCAGAATTGGAAACTAATCATTAACTACAGAAATGAAGTCCTAATTACAATTGCAGAATGAGACCTAATTATGTTGCAGAAATAACAATTGCAGAATTGAAAGTCTGATCCTAATTGCAAAAAGGAAATCTAATTACTTTTGCAGCAATGAAAGTCTAATTCTAACATGGAAATGAAAACTATCAAGGCTCTATAATAGAAGGTTGTCAATCTTCTATGCAGGATTTGACAACAAAACATAAAATGCAGGAAATTGCTGAAAAATAGTAAATTCTGGGAATAACAGTCTAAAATAAAGTGGAAGCTTTGCTGAAAGTAAATATTACAACTAAAACATTAAGCACAAGATTAATCTAAGCATAAATAAACTAAGACTGCAGATATTGTCAACTGTTTACAAGCAATTGAAATAACAAGTTCTACAACTCATTCTGCTATAGCAAAATCAGAATAAAAACCTGCTTGTTAGTCCTCCTCCTAGGTCTGGAAGTGGCCAGCCTCCTTGTCCAGAAGAAGGTATGAGTCTCTCTCTCTCTCTAGATCTTAATCACACTCATTTACAAGCAATATGAAATAGAACTGGTGCACTTTATTGATTAAAGAACATGATTACAATAATTCTGCTAAAAACCTGTTATAGGACTGTAACAGTCAAATTCTACCTATTTTTTGCTTCTTCCTAGCTTCCTTACTTTCTACTTCCTATTGCTACTACTACTAGGCTCAACCTGAATGGGAGCAATATTTATAGATGTCCTAAGGTCTGATTACAAACAAAGAATATCTCAAAAGATCTAATCCTACAATGCTGCAACAAATTCTGGTTTTATCCTAGAAGAAGATTAAAACTTGATCTTTCCCTTAATGATGGCTTTGGTCGGCAATGACGGCAAAGACAGATGGAAGATCTTTTCCTTTACCTTTTCCAACCTTTATTTCCCTTTTTTGGCTTCAAAAATCGGTCAACAAGTCAAAAAGCACATTCTATTTTCATTCCGAAGATAAGTGGCTTCATTTCGAAGACAATGCAATTCTCATTCGAAGATCACTCAT